>CM053265.1:62751036-62779130 GCA_028583415.1 Protea cynaroides
GGTATTTCAATGGATTTGTAGGTTGACATATACCCTTGTGAATGTGTTGAGACTTGAAAAGAGAACAACGTTGATTGAGAATAATCAAACAATGACTGCACACAACAAGGGTAATATTATAAGGATCATCTAAGATTAAATAAATGAAAATTAATTCATAAGAACTAAATTATTTAATATTGCATATTAAATCATTACCAGTAATAATGATGTGAATGATTGATTGGTCTATAGTGGTTGAGATCCTTCCAATGGTGTCAATTGAATGAGATTAGAAGACGTAGTTGGGATGCCTTGATGTGAAGATTGAGATTTACTATCCCGAATGTTTTTTTTTTTTTTTTCTTCTTCTTGGGTTGTTTCTCAACCCAACTATTATGCCATTTACCACCTTTTCGGCCTTTTTTCTTCTTCAGACCCTTTGCTTGAATAACGTTAACATTCTCAGTTGGAACAACGAGAATAGCTGGAACTAAGTCATGATTCCTAAAATTCTTAAACTTAGTCCTCAATTCATTAGCAGTCTGAATAAACAGTGAATATCTCTTTGTTGTAACCAAAGCTTCTGCTGCTAATTGCACCATGTTAGGACAAAGTCGGTTGTAATGTTATGTGCTATCCAAAACATGTCCGTCAATTGGGGCTACATGATTTTCTTGTATTGTGTAATCCCTTACTGACCTCGTCCATCTTCTCAAAACATAGGACTTGGGTATGAATTTGATATCATCCACAAAACATAGAATTCTCAAAGCATGTAGACAAAGAATACTGACACACTCAAATTTTTTGCAACTACATTTTATCATACCATTAGATGGTTTGGATAATACTTTAAATTCTTCCTTCTTATCATGAATAGCAATTGCGTACTCACGTAAGCCATTGTCTTCATTCTTTTCTTCTATGTGACATGAATCAACTGATGAACACTCTTCATGGAATGCCTCAAATATCTTTGGTGTATACCTTTCTCCAGCTTGTTTCATGAGGGGAACGTTGGGATAGGTATTTCTAGGGAGTTTATCTCTTGTATTGAATTTGGCCTTCAACTCATTTTCACACTTATCATTAACCATCTTCTCAAAATGCTTGAAAAATTGAACCACAACTAACTTGGAGCTCAAGTAGTCCTTCATATCCCCATTAAGACTTTCTTTTAGTTGTGTACTCCTGATACCTATGGTCAGAGTCTTCTTTATGAAACAGTTGGGTCATTTCTCTTTCACTCTATAAGTACGATCTAACCATGAATCTATTATAATAGGATACAAAGTTATCAACTTCTGCCATACCATTTCAAAATCTGACTCCTCATCATATTGAAACATGCAAGCCTTGAATTCTTTCAAAAAAGTAGAATCATTTTTCATCAAGTTTCCTAAATACTTAATTCCATTTTGCATAAGGTACCAAGAGCACAAACCATGCCTTGTAGATGGAAACACCTGGGGTATTGCTTTCGCTATTGGAACATCTTGATCAGTAAACATAGTCATTGACTGTTTCTGCTGACCTGATGAAGCAATCCTCCTCCTTTATCTGGATTTGGGATCGACAACATATCGTTGATGGAGCCCAAAGAATATATCAAAATACGAATGAATTTACTGGAAAAATTGAAAAAATAATTTGCTACAATTGATAAATTTCGAAGTCAGCAACAAAATCATGATTTCAATTTTCAATCAAAGGGAGTCAAAAGAATATATCAAAGTGTCAAATGAATCTATTCAAGATGGTTGAAAAATTAAAAGATAGCAACAAAATTTTGATTTTTCAACCCATTTTGGTGGAAGGTTCTTGATAGGCCATATAACTTACCTAGGCTCTATGCCTAATTATGCAATGTTCAAAAGTGACGACCTTGAAGTCAAGTGTCAAATTTTAGTTTTAAAATAAATTATTTATAAATTTACTCTCTCATGTATGTGTGTGCAACATAACCCCAAGAATAGTTCAATTGGTTAAGAACCATATCTCACGAAGTAAGGTTTTAAGTTTGATCTTCTCCGTCTATTGGAATCATCCACTAAGCTTGATGGTTCTCATGGACCTGATGCATCTGAATGGTGGGGTCTACACGGACCCTGGGGTTTACCAAATCCATCCTCCTTTGGATATGGGTCATGGGTTCTTCATTAGTAAAAAAAAAAAAAAAAAATATGCCCTAGTACATCCCTTGGTATGCACTATCTTGGTATTCCCTAAAATTTAATACTTAATTTTGTCATATTAAAATATTATTTTAGATTGAACCCTTGACATATAAGTGAAGGACTTTGGGTTTTACTTATCTACATGCCAAGAAATGATGATCCTTACCTCTTACCTACCCACCAAACCTGAGGTTTCGATGAAAACCGTTTCCCTTAAATCTGATATGTGAGTTCGAAATGTGTTCTCCGATTTTGATTTTTTTTGTCTTTCTTAACTGTGATTTCATCCCAAATCCGTTATGTTATTCCCAACAAATCTCTTCCATTGGATCTCAGCAGCACCAAGTGGCAGGATCTCCCGTGGGTGCCACTGTGAGGTAGTCAAATCCAAATTACATCTCTTTCATTCCAACAAACCTTGTATTTGTGGATCCACATCCTCTCCTCTCAGAGGTTCGGTAGGAGAGGCGGCAATCTGGTTGGATAGCTGACACCTGAGGCTCGAGTAAATCCGAGTCCTCCATCCATACCGATAAGCCGAGCCAATAAAGGGGTGTCGGCTTGGATGGAAGACTCGAATTCCCCCTACCCCAGGTGTCGATCATCCAACAGGAGTGCCGCCCTCCTCCCAAACCCCTGGGAGGAGAGGATTTGGATACTCTATCTATTGGGTCCCAGCAATGGACAGTATTACGTGGTGCATGGAAAACCAAAACAATGATAAGTGTTATTATTATTATTTTTTTTTTATGGGTAATGAATACTTAATCCTTGGTCCCTAATAAATCTCAGTTCAAGATTTTAACCATCATGACAACAAATCATTGGTCGAGTGTTATTTTTTAATTGCAAAACTACCTTCTAAAATCAAAATCAGTGGGCCAAAGGATTCATACTTGGTGAAAGGAAGATTGCCGACAGGATATGATCCCAAGCCAACTTATTTCCTTATAACATCTTTTATCTTTATGCATATTGGATAAAACTCAAACGTGGACCAGGGAATGCAAATTCCGGGAAATGAAGATTGCTGAGATTAATCGATTGGTATTTGAAAAATAAAATAAAATTTATATTTAATAATAATCTTCATTAAATATGATAAGAAATTTAAATAATTTATACTTTATACAACCATATTGTGTCATAGTTATAAAAATTTCTATTTTAAGTTTCAAAATATTCACTTCTTTTATTTCCTTTAATTTTCTTTGCAACAAAGTTGGACTAGTGTTGAAGTCTCTATTCATAGAAATTTCAAATATCATACATTTGGAATCTTATGTTGAGCGATGTATTTTCACTTTTATTCCAAAAGTGCTAAATAGCATTGCTAACTCCATGGCTCGGAGGGCTTTGTTGCTCGCGAATATGACAATTTGGCCCATTTCCTATCCTTAGATACTGGATCAGTATGGTCTTGTATCCTCTTGCTTTTCTCGTATTCAACAAATTCATTTTCACAAAAAGAAAATGTATTCATAAAAATAAATTAAAATTAGTTAATGCTTTCCACATGACCTTAAGCCTCTAAATTTGGATTTGGATCTTCTACAGCCCCTCCAACCCCATCCGAGTTGTTGGATTGCTTCGGTACACATGTAGATGCGCTCTCAACGGATTGAAATCTAACCAACGCGCGTAATAAGAGTCCATTAAATACACACATATATATAGGAAACCAATACTAAAACTAAACTATTCCGATAATAGTCCGATAGAACCCATTAATCCAACTATTTTACTACACATACATATGGTAAATCGAAATTGAACCAATAGGGATCGATAAGAGTTTATTAAGATAGTTTGATAACAAACTGACACCAAACTGACTCGTTAACTAACATGTAAAGTGTAGCCTACCCTAGCTTAAATTTCTTATTGGACATGTTTCAGACAGCCAATAAAAATCCCAAGACCGACTTGTTCTAGACTGAAACTAATCTGAACCAGCCCGTTGACACTCCTATTTCCATCTAGCTTCTTAAATACATGCTATGTTAATTCTTGTTCTCCTCGTAATATCTATCAATTCTGGGCTCTTATATGTTAAAGATCCTATGTTCCAAGATGCTAATCAATCCTACATACCAAATGAACCAATCCTCCTCCTTTATCCGGATTTGGGATCGATAACCTAACGCTGATGGTGCTTAAAGATTATATCAAAATATTAATGAATTTATTGGAAAAGTTGAAAAAATAATTTGCTACACTAATAAATTTCAAAGTCAGCAACAAAATCATGATTTCAATTTTCAACCAAATGGGGTCAAAAAAATATATCAAAGTGTCAAAAGTGTCAATGAATCTATTCAAGAACTTTGAAAAATTCAGAGATTAGAAACAAAATCTTGATTTTTTTTTTCTTTCCATTTTGGTGGAAAGTTCCTTGGTAGGCTATATAACTAACCTAGGCTCCATGCCTAATTATGCAATGTCCAAAGGTGACCGTTAAAATTCTTAACACTCAGATATTTAAGAAATGATCTGTACTAGTCATGTATTACGTTTCAATTTTAAAATCAATTATTTATAAATTTATTTTCTCATGTATGTCCATGTAATATAACCCTAAAGGTAGTTTAGTAGGTTAGAAACCATGTTTCACCAAATAGAGGTCTTAAGTTTGATCCTCTCCACCTTTTGGAATTATCCCCTAGGCTTGATGGTTTCTCATGCACCTAATACATCTAGATGGTGGGGTCTACATGGACCCTAGGGTTTACCAGATGCATCCGAAGGATGGGCCATGGGTTCTTCTTTAACAAAAAAAAAGAAAAAGAAAAAAAAGAGTAAAGTATGTCCATAGTACATCCCCATGGTATGCACCATCTTGGTATTCTCAAAATTTTAATACTTAATTTTATCATATTAAAATATTATTTTTAATTTACACTTTACATATAAGTGAGGGATTTTAGGTTTTACCTACCTACAAAATTTAGATCTCATTGAACACATCATATGATAATTAATGAGGAACCTTGCATCTTACCTACCTTGCTAAACCTAAACCTGAGGTAGTACCTTACAATCATACTGTACTCAACCATTTAGTATGCGTATTACCGTATTAATCTCAAAAATATTTTAATATATTTCATATTCCAAGCCTTGCCATTTAATTATCGTACCGTATCCGTATTTTAAACTGCATATTCAATGAGTAATGAGTCGATTAATCACATATCGTTTAATATTCTTACTGCCTTTTACATGCAACCGATGTGGGATTAAAGGCTTCCACTTCTTTATAATTGCTTCTAAACTCATTACTTTATTACTTGTTAAGGTGGGTTATGGGCTATAGGTTATATAACAAGCATATTTTGTAGACCACCATAGAATGTTCGTTCTCTCTCTCTCTCTCTCTCTCTCTCTCTCTCTCTCTCTCTCTCTCTCTCTCACATATGGATTCATGCTTGGAGTCTTAGACAAACATAAAACATCAATTAACTACCTGACTAAAGATGATATAATTCTCACTGTTTTATGGCTAGACACCTCATAAATATCATTTGTTCCCATTGATTTAAGTATAATTCTTCAATTTATAGAAGTATATTGCCTTTTTTTTAACCGTACAGTATTATATCTGATCTGTGTAAAACCCGTACCGTCCATCTTAGTTTTCTTGCTATTCTCAGAATGTTTGACCATTTTTTTATCGTACAATTCTTGTTTTGTTCCGTTTAAAATCTGTTATGTCTCCTTCTATTTTTTTATTTTTGGCATTCCTATTTTAACTAACTATGCTCTGATTTGATTTCTTTGTTTTTTTTACTATGATCCCATCTCAAATCCGTTATGATTCTCCTAGCAAATTTCTTCCGTTGGATCACTTCGGCACCAAGTAGCAGGACATCCCTTTCATTCGAACAAACTTTGTACCCATTGGGCCCAGAAATGGACGGTATTACGTGGTGCACGGAAAACTAGAACCATAGTGTTATTTATTTATTTATTTATTTATTTCTTATGGGTATCAATACTTGATCCTTGGTCCCTAATGAATCTCAGTTCAAGATTTGGACCATTGGGACAGCAAAGCATTGGTCAAGTGTTATTTTTTAACTGCAAAACTACCTTTTAAAATCAAAATCAGTGGGTCAGGGGATTCATATTTGGGGAAAGGAAGATTGCCGACAGCATATGAACCCAACGCCAACTTATTTCCCTATCACATCTTCATCTTTATGCATATTGGATAAATCTCAACGTTAGTGGGCCAGGGAATGAATGTTCCGAGAAATGAAGGTAGTGGAGATTCGATTGGATTTGAAAAATAAAATAAAATTTACATTTTTGTTTTTTGTCTAAATACTTTGTATTTGAAAAATAAAATTTATATTTAATAATAATCATTATTAAATATGATAAAAAAATTTAAATAGTTTATACAATCATATTGTGTTATAGTTATAAAAGTTTCTATTTTAAGTTCGAAAATTTTCCCTTTTTTTTTCCTTTAATTTTTTTTGCAGCCAAGTTGGACTAGTGTTGAAGTCTATTCATAAAAATTTCCGATATCATACATTTGGAATCTTATATTGAGCGATGTATTTTCACCTTTATTCCAAAAGTACTAAATTGCATTGCTGACTCCATCGCTCCAAGGGCTCTGTTGCTCACGAATATGACAATTTGGCCCATTTTCGATCCTTGGATACTGCATCAGTGTAATCTTGTATCCTCGTGCGTTTCTCGTATACAATAAATTCATTTTCACAAAAAGAAAATGCATTCATAAAAATAAATTAAAATTAGTTAATGCTTTCCACATGACCTTACACCTCTAAATTCAGATTTGGATCTTCTACAGCCCCTCTAACCCCATCTGGGTCGTTGGATTGCTTAGGTACACATGTAGATGCGTTCTCAATGGTCCGGATGTGACTGCAGGGGTTGCACAGCTGCAAGTGCAAGTCCTCAAAATTTCCATCTTCATAATGCTCGACAACGAAAATAAATTAATGTTTTCTTTATCTCCCTCCTTCCTCATTCATCTCTTCAATATATTTTGTTCATAACTCTCTCTTTCTTTTCAAGCATTTCAAAACCATTCAATTTTAACTATTAAACCAAAATCACACCGTCTATAGGGCTGCAATAGGGCCGGGTTGGCTCTGGTTTTTCAAAACCCTAACCCTAACCCTGGGTACCTTAAACGTAACCCTAACCTAGCCCAACCTTGCCAGGGTATGTACAACCCTAACCCTACTCTGACAGGGTTGGCCTTAACCCTAACCCTACCCTGATTGATCTTGACATGGCTGGGTTAATCCAGATTAACCTGATCCAGAGTTGGATTGACCATGATTGGCCTTGAATTTGCCCACAAATTGTCAAATAACAAACATATAACAGTTATAACTTAAACATATAACAAACACAATCAACCTATGAAATTCTTTTAAAAACCTAACAAATACAAACCAAACCAGTTTATTAAGATAGTTCGATAACAAACCGACACCAAATCGGCTCGTTAACTAACATGTACAATGCAGCCCACCCTAGCTTAAATATTTTATTGGACATGTTTCGGACAGCCAATAAAAATCCCGAGACCAACTTGGTCTAGACCGAAACTAATCCGAACCAGACCGTTGACACTCCTATTTCCATCTAGCTTCTTAGTTACAAACTATGTTAATCCTTCTTCTCCTCATAATATCTATCAATTCTAAGCTCTTATCTGTTAAAGATCCTACGTTCCAATATGCTAATCTAATTCTACAGACCTGATGAACCATTCCTCCTCCTTTATCCAGATTTGGGATCGACAACGTAACACTGACAGAGCCTAAAGAATATATCAAAATACTAATGAATTTATTGAAAAAGTTGAAAAAAAAATTTGCTACAGTTAATAAATTTCAAAGTCAGCAACAAAATTATGATTTCAATTTTCAACCAAAGAGAGTAAAAAAAAATATATATCAAAGTGTCAATGAATCTATTCAAGAAGGTTAAAAAATTTTGAAGATAGCAACAAAATCATGATTTTTTTATTCCATTTTGGTGGAAGGTTCCTTGGTAGGCCATATAACTTACCTAGGCTCCATGCCTAATTATGCAATGTCCAAAGGTCACATTGAAATTCTTACCACTCGATATTTAAGAAATGATCTGTATCAGTCACGTATCAAATTTCAGTTTTAAAATCAATTATTTATAAATTTACTCTCTCATGTATGTCCATGTAATATAACCTTAAGGGTAGTTCGGTTAGTTAGAAACCATTTTTCACAAAATAGAGGCCTTAAGTTTGATCCTCTCCACCTTTTGGAATTATCCCTTAGGCTTGATAGTTCTCAAGCACCTAATACATCTAGATGGTGGGGACTACATGGACCCCAGGGTTTACCAGATGCATCCAAATGATAGGCCATGGGTTCTTCTTTAGCAAAAAGAAAGCAAAAAAAGAAAATAAAGTATGTCTATAATACATCCCCATGGTATGCACCATCTTGGTATTCTCAAAATTTTAATACTTTATTTTATTATATTAAAATATTATTTTTAATTGACACTTGACGTATATAAGTGCTTGAGGAACTTTAGGTTTTTTTTTTGGGTAGAAGTTCAAAAATGTATTAGAAAAGAAACAAAAAAAGATACATAGCACCCTAATAGGATGATAAAACCGCCACCTTCGGCGTTGCCATCAGCAGGGGCCATCCTGGGTGAACAACGAAACAAGAAAAAATTATTGAAAACGATATTGAGGCATATGGGAAGCATCCCAAACTACCTCCCTAGCCACCAGATTAGGACAAGATCTCCAAGCTTGAGAATGACAAGTCCGAGCAGCAGTCTTCGCAAGTTTATCAGCTGTAACATTTATCTCCCTGCTGCAATGAGTAATCCGAACTGAACAAGAAGTCAGATTAGATTTTATCCCTAGCCAATCTTGAAGAACCATCCAAGGGACATTATCCGACTGAAGGATCCCCACCACCGAGCTCGCATAAACCTCTAGCCATATTTTGTGGAATCCCAATTGAATAGCTGATTTCAGACCGATTATGACTGCTTTGATCTCAGCTATATAATTAAAACACACCCCCAACCACTCTGAAAAAGCATACTGATTCTAGCCATTATTTATTCTAACAATTCCCCCAGCACCAGAATTACTAGGGTTTCTCAAACTACATCCATCAGAATTGATTTTACACCAACCATCTAACGGAGGATTCGAAAATAATTCAACCATTGAGGTTGGCTTCTGGACTTTCGTCCTTACTAAAAAAAACCTAGCCAACTTGAGATCCATTAAAGATCGGATAATAAAAGGCTCTCTAACCGAAAGCTTTTTACAACCAAACATAATCCTTCGCCATATAGATTCCTTGGATGCACTAACATTTTTGTAAACACCTTCATTTCTTGAGCGCCACAGGTTTTTCAGAGTAACAAAGAAACCACTGATACATAAACCACGGTAATCAACCACCCTCATCTTCCTTAGCCATCAATCCATCATTTCGCCACAAGTAGCAAACCTAGGTATCAAAAAATTAAAGCTTCTGCCCACCTCCTCCCAAACCGAGATTGCCACTACACAATGATAGAATATATGATCCGCAGTCTCAATAGCTAATTTACATAAGCTACACCAAGACACGAGAGGAATTCCTTTCTTCCTAACCGCATCATCAAAAGGGAGTCTACTCATACACCATCTCCAAGCAAAGCACGAAGTGCTAGGAGTCAAGTTCTTGCACCAAATAGCAGCTGCCCAACCAGGAGTAGTTTTTTTTTCCTGAAGAAGGTTACAAGCATACTTTACGGTGAATTTAACAGAAACCTCACCAGTCCACACAATTTTATCTTGCTGTCCGATCCTTAAGAGAATAGAGCAAGCATTATCAAACAAACCACGAAGCACCACTGAGCTTACCTGCAGCCAATGCCAGTGCCCATTATGAATTAAGCGAGCAAGCAACAGTCCTTTCCAAGCAAGACTTTCTTACCTACTCCAAGCAAATCCAACCAAGGCGTATCACCCACCCACTGATCCATCCAAACATTTATTTTTTTCCATCTCCTACCACCCAACGAGTATGCTTGGAAGTCCAATCCCACACCTTTCTCACACTACGCCACACCGGGGATGAGCATTGAGGGTTTCTTACAAAACCTTCCCTAGTAAAATAATGACCTCTAACAAAAGACGTATATGGAGAATCATCAGTTTTAACCTTCCATGCCAATTTGCATAACAATGCATCATTTAATAATCCCAGCTTCCTAATACCAAGGCTACCCACCCTCCTTTTCGGAGCACAAAGAGCATCCCATTTCACGACAATACTCTTCCTCTTACTAGGATCGCCAGTCCAAATAAAATTCCTCATAAGGCACTCAGCCATCATATTAAGGGATCTATATAGGCCATTTATAAACGAAGAAAGAATGCAAAAAACCACTACTAAGCACTAAACGAACCAGTTCCACCCTGCCGGCAAAAGACAAAAGTTTGTCCTTCCAAGCTAAGAACTTTTTCCTGAACCTATCCATAACTGGATTGAAAACATCCTTGCGAATTCTCCCATGGAACGAAGTAACCCCCAAATAAGTTGTGGGAAAAGATCCTTGGAAAAACTGCAAGCAATTTAACATAGTCTGATGTCTCTTATTGATCACATCATGAGAGAAAAAAATCTTACTTTTTGGGGGACTAACTCGCTGGCCACTGATAGCATCATAAGCTGCCATAAGATCCCTCACCTTCCTACACGCTCTCAAGCTAGCCTTCATGAAGAGAAAAATATCATCAATGAAAAAAAAAGTAAGTTGGAGACACCACATCTCTTCCCTTGAACACAAGCATAATATCTTCGGATGAGACCAATTTATGCAGCCCCCTATGCAACACTTCCTCTGTCAATACAAACAAAAGGGAAGATAGAGGGTCCCCCTGCCGGAGACTTCATTCCACACCAAAAAAAACCCACAGCGCCACCATTCACCATAACAGATAACCTAGCCGACTTCAAGAGGGATTTAATTATATTTACAAAAAACTTGGAAGAAACCAAATTTCAACTGGATGGCATCATATGCTTTATGAATGTCAAGTTTGAGAGCCACATTCCCTTTCTTTGTTTTCTTGTGCATTACAATAACTAGCTCCGAAGCCAAACCAATGTTGTCATGAATGACTCTCCCTTTAGTGGAGGCTCTCTGTTCCATCGAAATAAACTTTCTCATAAAGCTCCCCAACCTAGTTGATAATAATTTTGGAACAATCTTATATAGGACGTTCCCCACACATATAGGTCTAAAACCAGAGAGGTATACAGCCCCCTCTTTTTTTAAAATCAAAGATATAAAATTACAGTTCACCCCATTCATCATACCATGATTAAAGAAAGATCAAGTGGCAGCACAGACATCCGGACCCACAATATCCCAATAAAGACAAAAGAACATACCCGAAAAACCATCTGGGCCAGGAGAGCAGTTCTAATCTATAGTGAAAATCGTGAACTTAATTTCATCATCTGTAGGCATCATATCCATTAGCATGTTTTCCTCCAATATTACCAATGCTGGAATAATATCAAGGCAATCAAAGGTCTGTAAGCTTCTAGAATTCCTAAGAAAATTTTCATAAAAACTGATTACATAGTTTTTGATATCTTCTTGGTCCTCAATCACCTCACCATCCTCACAACGTAGCACCCGAATCAGACTTCTATTTCTCCTAGCCTTAGCAAAACCATGGAAAAACCTAGAATTCTAATCCTCACATCGTAACCAGTTGACTCTACCCTTTTCGGACCACAGAGCCTCCTGCAAAACACAAGCCTCATCGTACTCATAGGAAGACTCAATCTCCTGATCTTTCAACAAATCATTACAACCCACAACATCCATAGTCTCTTGAATATCTTCCAGAGCTATCTTTGTAAGCAGAACCTTCCTGTCAATCTGGGGAAAAGTAGCCTTAGGGCCCGTTTGATAAAACTTCTGCTTTTGGATTCTAGATTCTGGTTCAAATTTGGATTCCATTCCAAGCTACTCCAAGCTACTCCAAGATTATTTTAGAATAGAAACTTATTTGATAACGCAATTCTAAAATGGATTTCAGAGCATCTTTGAATTAGAAACATATTTAATACACACTTATCCCTCCAATCGAAGTCTAGAAAAACAGTTGTGGTAGTAGTGGGTGGTGGTGGTAGGTGGTGGCGGTGGTGATGGCGATGGTGGAAGTGGGTGGTGGGTGGTGGCGGCGGCAGTGGTGGTGGCGGTGGTGGTGGTTGTGGTGGCCGTGGTGGGTGGTGGTGGTGGTCAAGTGAGAGTCATGTGAGAATCAATTCTTTTCTTTCTTCCAAAAAGTTGATCAAATAGCTTGGAGCAAGTATTTATGACTCTAAAAATTTGGTTTCTGGAGCCATTGTGAATCCGGTTCACTCTATGGGAGTTGGAATCCAACAGGACTTATCAATCGCGCTTCTACTCCAAAATGGCTCCCTGGGATTCAGAATCCATAGAATCTAGAAGCAGAAGTTTTATCAAGCAGGCCCTTAGCCTAAGATCTCAACAGAACCTTAAGGGCTTTCATTTTTGCAAGAATGGTGAAATATGGGGAACCCTGACCTGGTTCTGCCAAACCTCTGACAACACAACCCTAAACTCTGGATGGTCTATCCAGAACCGTTGAACTTTGAATGGAACATTATGTGGCTTGGGAACCATAGAGCACCCCACAACAATGACTGCATGATCAGAACCATTCAGTGAAAGAACTCTCTTGAAACCCTGATCATAGCTGGTAAACCATTCATTATTTCCAAAACCCCGATCCAAAACTGCATTAACCCTTCCCATCACCCGATTATTGGTCCACGTGAACTTGGATCCAGTCACAGGAAGAGCCACAAGGTTAGCATAATCTAGAAAAGCTTTAAATTCTTCTGCCGCAGCCACAGCAAATTGGCCTGGACCAGTTTTTTCATGCGCATACTGACAGCAATTAAAATGCCCCACCACCAGGCACCAGCCAGGGGATTCCCCTCACCCCAACCTGCACCAAGTTAGTCCGTAATTCCTGACGTGGAATTTTTCTATTATTAACATGCACAAAAGAAATAAGGTTTCGAATACCATCAATAACCACTTCCACAGTAATTTGTTGATCGGATACCAGAACCACAGACAGTTTTGGCACACTTCTCTTCAAGAATACCCACAAATTTGGGATTTTTTCTGATTTCTCATTGACAATAAGATCAGCTGCATACCCCTTCCTATCAAGAAGTAAAAAAGGGAACTTTACTAGATCAATCATCGGCTCAGTTATACCCAAGATGTCAAGCTGGTGGTCACACAATAAATTCTTCAGAATTCTTCTCAATTTTGGGCTCGAGATACACCTAATGTTCCAGAAAAGAACTTTCATTTCTTATTTTTCTGACAAAGACTCTCCAATCTGGATTGTCATGCGTCAACAACACTCGGGTTCTCCACCTGTTTCTTCCCCTACCTGCATTCCAACCCAAATATTTTTTACCTACTTGAGAAAATTCACCTCCTTGTAGAGATACATTATCCTCCACGGCTACAACATCCTCAAAAATAACTTCTACCCTTCCCGGAGAGGAAGTAACAACCATGGCCCCATCATTCCCTACACTTGTTCCAAGATCAGAAACATCATTCCTTTGGTAACCCTCAAGGTCATCTGTGTCTATAGGCAATTCGTTGAGATCCATGTCCACAACGTTACCAGACTGTCCCTCAGAATGAGACGTTCGATTTCCCTCTCCAGCCTTATCATGACTTAGAGGAAGTTCAGCTTCACTAGCCACAGCGACAGTAGGATAACGCACCTCATCCTCCTCCACCTCATCAAGGTCATCATCGTCCTCAACATCTGCCCACCAGCCCATGTTTGAGTTAGCAACATTTCTCGGGCTGGCCTAACCAGTCTCCTTATCACCCTCCTACTCCCTCATTTCAGGCTGATTCTTAGCTCCAGCAGTAGCACCCTCTTACCGATTTGAATAACACCTATCCGGTCTATGCCCAAAAACACCACAAATATTTCATCTCAACATAGGTTCATCATATTCAATAGCTTGTTTAAAGCAGCTTCATTGGCCATTGCAACAACATTCAACCATCACCTCTTCTGGTCGAGGACCAATTCTAGCAAATTTGCCAAAAAAATTTAACTGGGTATTACAATCCAACTGAACAAGTTTGCCAAGAGCCTTACCTATGGAGAAGATAATATCCTCATCCCATAGTTCAACACCCAATCCAGGTAGCCTCACCCATTGCATATGTCGGGGAACACAAACTTAATTTTTATCAAAGTTCGGCTCCCATCTCTGTAAATGAAGCGGCTGCCCATTAATTTTCGTTCCCTCCCCCCCATTCCACTCTGCAAGCAATGACTCCTTAGAAAAGAATCAAAACAAAAGGTAGCCCTTACCTAATGCGTCATCTCAAATCTATTTGACTGTCCCCATTGCTCAGTCAAAATTCGAGAGATCTCACTAAGCCTAAGTCCCTTGGTAAATACTCGGCTAATCACTACAAGCTTATTCTTTTCCATCTGTCTCTCATACATAACCTCTGGAATCACCATCCAGGTAATACCACCCTCAATGATAGGCTCTGGAAGAGCATTTAAATCAAGCATCCCTGAAAGCACTATTGCAAAAGATTTCATTCCCGCATCTCCTCCCTGTTCAAACCTCATACCGCCAACCCCCTGGCCAGAACCACCTTCCACAGAACCACAATTACCCTATGCATTCATCAGGGTAGGTGCACCCTGAGTAGAGAACTTTGCTTTCTCAAGGGCCGACCAGCGTAACCGTTTCCTGCCATTACAGTTCCTTGATCTTCCCATTTGGTTTGACCTATCGTGATGCCCAGGAGGTTTATTACCAACAATAGTGACATCAGCCTCCTAAGAAGGAAAGCCTAAGAACTTTCCAAGATCTGCATGTCCAATTTGGTTAAGCTTATAGAGATGAGCATAAGATTTATTACCAACAATAGGGATCTCAGCCTCCAGAGAAGGAAAGCCTAAGAACTTTCCAAGATCTGCAACTCCGACAGTCTGGACAACATTTAGTGCACTCACCATCTCCGATATCGCCATCTGAGAATACCCACTGCCAACCTAATTCCCATATTGCGAGTCAGTTACATGCGATATAGGATTCATACCGCCTAGTCACAACCCACCACTCTGCCTTGACCTTTCAACATCACCGGAAAACAACACTGGATCAGAAACCATTGATTCCCTGATCCTAGGACCAACCCGCAACCCAGCATTCACCATAGCCATTGCAGACCCAAAACTTTGACCAGACAGTGCATGAAACTCCTTTGGATTTTCAAAAGAAAGCCTAACAGACCCAGAAGCTCGCCCAGAGTTTCTCCCCAAGTCTCCAACAGGACCATTGGCAATGAGATGAGCAACCCGATCTAGATCTCCTTGCGAAGCAAGATCAGAAAATCGTACCTGCTGAGATCTCCCAACTTCAGATCGATCACTAGGTTCACCATTCATTCCTGCAGTAAATATTAGAGTCGACTAATCATCCCCACTCTCACCGTCTATTCCAGCACCCCTTATTGTCATAATTGGTTGTTGACTCGGGAGAGATCCCAACCTCGACTGCAGGTTAGATAGTCTAATTTCTAGATCCCCATTTGGAGGAACAGTCACCTCCCTATCCCACAATACAATTGCATTAGAGTTCCCCAGAGATCTAGCACTACGTCCATAACCCTTATCACCCCCAATGATTCCTGCTCTAGGCGCCGACGGTCTCCAACCACCGGCAAACATGATCAGAAATCAACACAGATCTCTACTCACCATAATCACCCATTTCTAGTAGCTGAAGATCAATTCTATTCCACCCACCGCTATCCCCCTAGCTTTCATATCCTTTCTCTCTTATTTTGTAAGCATAAAAAATAACTAGACTTTAGGTCTTACCTACCTACAAAATTTAGATCTCATTGAACACATCATATGATAATAAATGAGGAACCTTGTGTCTTACCTACCTCACTAAACCTGAGGTAGTACCGATATGTCATTAATCGACTCATTCTTATGAGGGTGGGTTGTGGGCTATAGTTCATAACAAATATATTTGGTAGACCACTATAGAACGTTCGTTCCACCTCTCTCTCTCTCTCATATGGATTCATGCTTGGAGTCTTGGACAAACATAAAACATCAATTAACTACTCGACTAAAGATGATATAATTCTCACTGTTTTATGGCTAGACATCTCATAAATATCATCTATTCCCATTGATTTAGGTATAATTCTTCAATTTATGAAAGTATATTGTCTTTTTTTTTACCGTACCGTATTACTTCTGATCTGTGTAAAACCCGTACCGTCTGTCTTAGTTTTTTTTTGCCATTCTCGGAATGTTAGACCATTTTTTTTACTATACTATTCTTGTTTTGTTCCGTTTAAAATTCGTCCCATTTTGTCTTTTTTTTTTTTTTTGTTGTTCCCGTTTTAACTAACTATACTCCGATTTTGATTTCTTTGTTTTTTTATTATGTTTCCATCTCAAATCTATTATGATACTCCTAGTGAATTTCTTCTGTCGGATCACGTCGACACCAAGTGGCAGGATATCCGGTGGGTGCCGTCTAATCCAAGTTACATCTCTTTCATTCGAACAAACTTTGTATCCGTTGGGTCTAGCAATGGACGGTATTACGTGAGGCACGGAAAATCCAAACCCAAGTGTTATTTATTTATTATTTCTTATGGGTACCAAAACTTGATCCTTGGTCCCTAATGAATCTCAGTTCAAGATTGGGACCATTGGGACAACAAAGCATTACCTTCTAAAATCAGAATCCTAATGTTATTTATTTATTTATTTAATTTTTATGGGTATCAATACTTGGTCCTTGGTCCCTAGTGAATCTCAGTTCAAGGTTTGGACCATTGGGACAACAAAGCATTGGTCAAGTGTTATTTTTTTAACTGCAAAACTACCTTCTAAAATCAAAATCAGTGGGCCAAGGGATTCATATTTGGGGAAAGGAAGATTCCCGACAGGATATGATCCCAACGCCAACTTATTTGCCTATCATATCTTTATCTATTGGATAAATCTCAACGTTAGTGGGCTAGAGGATGCATGTCCTGGGAAATGAAGGTCGTTGAGATTCGATTGGAATTGAAAAATAAAATAAATTTTACATTTTTGTTTTGTGTCTAAATACTTTGTATTTGAAAAATAAAATAAAATTTATATTTAATAATAATCATTATTAAATATAATAAAAAATTTAAATAGTTTATACAATCATATTGTATTATAGTTATAAAAATTTCTATTTTAAATTTGAAAATTTTCACTTCTTTTCTTGTCTTTAATTTTCTTTGCAACCAAGTTGGACTAGTGTTCTGACCAAAAAAGTTGGACTAGTGCTTTTTACCCAAAAAAAAAAATTGTTAGACTAGTGTTGAAGTCTCTATTCATAGAAATTCAGATATCATACAGTTGGAATCTTATGTTGACCAATGTATTTTCACCTTTATTCCAAAAGTGCTAAATAGCATTGTTGACTCCATGGCTCGAAGGGCTCTGTTGCTCTCGAATATGACAATTTGGCCCATTTCTGATCCGTTTCTGATCCTTGGATACTGGATCAGTGTAATCTTGTATCCTTGTGCTTTTCTCGTATTCAATAAATTCATATTCACAAAAAGAAAATGTATTCATAAAAATAAATTAAAATTAGTTAATGCTTTCCACATGACCTTATGCCTCTAAATTTGGATTTGGATCTTCTGCAACCCCTCCTGCCCCATCCGGGTCATTGGATTGCTTTGGTACACACATAAATGCGCTCTCAACTACCCGGATGTGGCTGCAGGGGCTGCACGGCTGCAAGGGACCCAAGTCTTCTAAATTCCCACCTTTAAAACACTCAGCAACAAAAATAAATTAATGTTTTCTTTCTCTCCCTCCTTCCTCACTCATCTCTTAATCTTTTTTGTTCATAACTCTCTCTTTCTTTTCAAGCATTTTGAAACCATTCAATTTTAACTATTAAACCAAAATCACACCGTGTATATAGGGCTGTAATAGGGCCGGGTTGGGCTTGGTTTTTCAAAACCCTAACCCTGACCTTGGGTACCTTAAACATAACCCTAACCCAACTCAACCCTGCCAGGGTCAAAATATTTACAACCCTAACCCTACCTTGATTGACCCTAACAAGGCCAGGTTGGGCCTGGTTAATCTTGATTAACCCTGACAAGGCTAGGTTAGATTGACCTTGATTGGCCTTGAATTCGTTCACAAATTGTCAAATAACAAACATATAACAGTTATAACTTAAACATATAACAAACACAATCAACCTATGAAATTCTTCTAGAAACCTAACAAATACAAACCAAACCAGTTTAAGTGTTTAACATGAAATTTGATAAATGGAACAAATACAAATCATAGCCAGTGTTTAACATATGATCTGATAAATGGGGGGAAAAAAAAAACTGATGGTCACAATCTGTAATCTGGTCTTCCTAATTCCCATCCTCATCTCATTCACAGTTATATTTTCTACAAAAGAAAAAAAAAGGGTGAAAAAACCATTAGAAATAAGAACTACCATATCAAATTATTGTAAATGAGATTCACTATTTTGTTAAAACTGTAAACAAAAGCAGTGTGTAGCAAATTAACCATCAGTTTCCTACTTTGCAACTTATGAGTCTTGCATCAGAAACAAACCATATATACAAATATCAAAGTATGTAATCCATAAAAAAAAAAAGTCCCCCAAAACAAGGGGGGAAATTCTCCACTCCTCTGCTGCAAACCATTGAAGTTATTGTCAGTATATTCCTACTTGAGGTTGAGAAATAGATCGTAACTAAATGAACCATTTGTAGAGACAAAGAAAGTTCATTCTAGTGCTGCCATGGAGTTGCAGATGTAGAATGCAGAGAGGATAAGAAGTACAAAAAGCTTTTTTCCATCACGAACTCTCCTAGCTTTACAAATTGGAATGCAGCAACATCTTTTAGTATAATCTAATGCTAAAAAAGATCGAAGAGTGACAAAATGAGAGACGAGCAGAGAAGTGAGAGAACTCAGAGGCACTTACCTAATTACCTTTGGAAAGATTTGACTTTATCAGAGAATTTCTGTTAGTCGATGCCGAATCGTCGATTGCCACAGCCAAGATAGATGATGAGTTCGTGAGCGGCGCCGTGAGGTATGTGAGAGATTAGAGAGAGTCAGAAAGAGATTAGGGAGGCTGCAAGGTTATACCTACAAGAGAGACGATGATTTCGTGAATCGTGACCCACTGATTGGCGGTCGTGAGGTAGGTGAGAGTCAAGAGAGAGAGAGAGACGATGAGTTCGTGAATCATGACCGGTGGCCATGAGGTAGGTGAGAGTTGAGAGAGATTAGGGAGAGTCAGAGAGAGATTAGGGAGGGCCTAGGAGGCTCAACACAGGGGGTTAACCCTAAACCAACCCAACCCTGCCAGGGTTGATAAAAATTTGGGCCCTAACCCAGCCTTGCCAGGGTTCAGGCAGGATTCAACCCTGCCAGGGTTCAGGGCTGGTTAGGGCTGGGTTTGGGTTGTCATGGCCAAACTTGTAGGCCTAACCATGTAACACCCTTCTATATTCGTATGACATTCAATCGAGAATAGTTCACCTGCATGTACTTATATATTCCATGGGATTTCATTACTATCCATATCTAATGAGTCCATACTATAGAGGTGGGTCCTGTTGATGCCATAATTCGCCCACTAACCATTGGGTGACACGTGTCATCTGGGTTCATGACATATGAAGGAAAACACGTGTCTTGGTGATTTTGATGGTTGACTCGTCAATCTGGAGGTTGCTTCATCCTCCGAGTTGGTACTCGCCCCGAGTTGCTATGGAATACCAAGTCGCATCAATACTTTGCAACATGCCTAGTTGCATCAACATTTGGCGACATGCCAAGTCGCATGATCACTTGTCGACTTGATAATCGAATATTCCAAATCGTTCCTTATCCAACTCCTTGGATATCACACGTGTGGAAGACTTCTTAATCATCACGACAGTGGGTTTCGTGATGATCTTGCTGATTATGACAAGCGACTTGTCACATCTTGGCTGTTGGTTCATAATCTTACGATCATGCTTGAATCTCAGAGATACACTTGACGGTTAGACGATTATTCCCATGCTTTATCTCATGAATGTTCAAGATTTTATACGTCTATAAAAGCTGCTCGATACATATTCAGAAAGACAGATTCTCAGCTAAGTAATTATGTTCTCACTTGAATTCATTTTCTCCCCTCATGAATAAGGAGCTTGTCACTATTGAACTCCATACTAGTAGCTTCACCACTGACTTAATCGTCGGAGAGGGCGTCAGGCTATCTCGGTCTGTCCTCTGGTAACGATTTTTCTCTTCCCATTTTGCAGGAGAGCTTGAATTAAAGTACCAGTTAGTAAACAACTACAACAGTTTGGCACCCACCATGGGGCCATAATTTCTTGAAGATCTGAATTCAAGATTTTGTCTGTCTTTGAAGAATGGTTAGGCATACACGCAACAATCCTGGTGGCAACAACTCTTCGCAAAATGATGATATGATGGAAGGACAAGGCCAGTTCCCACCGAAAATGTCGGTGGAAATACTTCTCCTGGCCGAAATTCCCCTCAAGGAAACTCTCCTGTAGGCATGTGCCTGTCCCGCAATACGTCATGATGGTCAATTTCAACTCTTTGAAGGCCTAGATCGTAAAACTAGCAAGGTTATTCAAACCGCCACATATACCAACTCACCCCAGGGGTATTCGTGCACCACATCGAACTACCAACCAAAACCAAGAACTGCTCGAAGAAAAGGAGTTACCCAATCTTGTCAATAATGACAACGGTGTGGAACATGTTCCACTATCGCCAACTGACTCAGTCTCCTCAGGGGAACAACCAAACAAGAAGGACGATCTTGGACGGAAGGACAGTCGAAAACCTCAAAACGATGCTCAAGATAGGGTAAATGCTGGACGCATGGAAAGAGAGGTTGTTGCTAACCGACTCGCAGAACAAAGGAGCATCGTAGAAAAAGAAGCACGGCTGAACGCCCGACAGACTGAGCTAGAATAGTAGTTCCTGGCCATACAAGCTCGCATTGCCAAAATGGAGAAGAAATAGGCCGCCTCGGCCGTGGCATCAAGAAAGAAAGAATATTGCACTGACATGGCATTCACAAAGGAGATTATGGACGTCCCAAGGCTGGAGCATTTCTTCATGCCAAAAGTCAACCCATATATTGGGACAACTGACCCGCAGCTACGCCTCGACAATTCTTCAGCCCTGATGGTGCTTCACCGATATGAAGATGTCATCCTTTGTCGAGCCTTCCCGTCGACACTATGGGGAGTGGGGGGCCTTTGGTTTAATAGCCTGTCCGCTGACTCCATTCAATCTTTCGACCAACTAAGTGATCGCTACTTTGAACATTTCCAAACTTAGATGGCTCCAAAGAAAACCTTAACAAACCTCATCAATGTAAAGTAGAAGCCGAAAGAAACCCTATGGGTCTACCTCTCAAGATTCAACCGAGAAGCCCTAGAAATCAAAACATTAGTTCGGAAGTCAAAATGACGGCATTACAAGGTGGAATCAAGGATAAAGATCTCTTGAAGTCATTATACAAAAGGCCTCCACAGACATAGGTTGAGCTGATGACTAGGGTAAAAAAGTATGCTGCAGTGAATGAAGCCATCCTTCTTACACATCCAAAGTTCGACGAGAAAAGGAGATCTAAGGATCAAGTCACAGCACCCGAAGATATGTCCAAGAAGCAACGAACAAGGAAAGATGGGTTCCTTGGCAAGCAAGTCACTAGGGTCAATCCGGATATCGGTCAATTCACTAAACTCACCATCCCAATGTTGAAAGTGTTGTGCAACCTGAAAGGTACACAATACGAGCTGGCCGCGCCACCACCTATGAGGCTCGACCCTAAAAGAGACAGATCGAAGAAATACTACAGATACCATCGCAAGAACTGGCACGACACAGACAAATGTCGAGCCCTTCACAACCCGATTGAGGATCTAATAAAACGTGGTCATATTCGCGAGTATGTCGACAAAGCCACGAGAAGTAACTGGCAGAAAAAAGTAAGCAGTCCGAAGACAGAGAAACCCAGGCTGAGCAGCGGCAACCTCATAGGGCTAGGAATGAACCAGAGAGGAATGATTCGGAGTCGCCACCCCTCAACAAGATCGGCAACCCAAGGGAAGGATTGAAATTATCCAGAAGAGCACTGAACTCACCTCACTACAGAGAGGTCACAGCAGGAAGCAAAAATTAGCGACAAGTCGCTCTAGAAGAAACGGCTTGAGATACAAGTCAGAGCTTATCTCAAGGGCCAACGATGTCCCAGGGGGACTTGCCGATTTGGCCGTGCGACTTGCCCACCTGCTACTACATGCTAAGCCGCACGACCAACCTTCGGACCAGATGAATGTCATGACACCAAGAAGAAGTACAAGCCAACCATTGTGGCGAGTTGGCACCCCTCTTTAGAAAGATCTCCCACCCTTAATGGAAGACGAATACGCGAATTGAGATTATTACCAGACCTGACTGATAGTGCCCGAGCATTACTCAAGCGCCATCATTGGGGGCCCAGCTGTAGGAAATACATCCAAAACTGGGAGAAAATCTTATGCCAAGATGGAATGTCAGTCATCCAATCCCTCTGCGCCATCAAAATGTGGATGTAATAACGTTCTCTAACGATGATTTAATCGACGTCGAAATCCCGCACTAGGATGTCGTGGTCAAAACCATGGTGATGGATAAGATTAACGAAGTAGAACGGGTGCTCGTGGATATTGGAAGCTCGGCTGACGTCTTATACTATCATGCCTTAAGGCGATGAATCTCAGTGAGAAGTCCCTACGCCCTATAAAATTCTCCCTGATCAGCTTCTCCGACGATGCAGTAAAAGTTAAGGGTGGCGTAATCCTAGAAACAAGAGTCGGAACCACGCCGAGAAGAGCAATAGTTTCCCTATCCTATCTGGTGGTGGACATACCATCCAGCCACAATGTCATCTTGGGAAGACCTAGTTTAAATCTATTATGGGCTTGCATCTCAACCTATTACTTAGTAATGAAGTTCCCTACCGACTATGGGGAAGGACGTTGTAAGGTTGACCAGAGGCTCTTTCGTCGGTGCTATGCAACAGATCTGGAGACCCACGAGGACAAGCTTATAGGAGAAATTCAGATAGAAGATCTTCGAGATGACATCGAACAAGAGCGAGGATCTCCCGTCGAAGACCTGATCAGCATACCCATCAGTGACGATGAGCCCGAAAAGTACTTCTAAGTCGGCTCCTCACTGCCCCAGGAGCAACGTGACGAGATCGTTATCTTTTTTAAGAACAATCTCGATGTCTTCGCTTGGTTGGCATCTGACATGTCAGGCATCCCACGCAACCTGATTGGTGTTCCAACTCGCCATAGACCCTGCATGCAAACTAGTACAGTAGAAGAAGAAAAACTTTATGCTAGAATGAGAAGACGTGATCAGGACTGAAGTAGAGAAACTCCTCGCCACTGGGTTCAATACAGAAGTAAAGTACCGCAATGAGTCTCCAATGTTGTAATGGTGAAGAAAGCCAAGGGCAAATGACGCATTTGTATTGATTACTCTGACCTAAATAAAGCATGTCCTAAAGACTACTACCCTCTCCCTATAATTGATAGACTGATTGATGCTACCATCGGTCATGGCATGCCCTCTTTTTTAGACACTTATTCGGGCTACAACCAAATTAAAATGTACAAACCTGACAAAATTAACTCTACATTCATAACTAGTGACGGTTTGTATTGCTACAATGCCATGTCTTTCAGTCTCAAAAACACTGTTGCCAAGTACCAGCAGTTGTCAATAAGGTGTTCGTCGATCAAATCGGCAGAAATATGGAAGTCTATGTAGACGACTTCTTAGTTAAAAGCAAGCAATCATCTCGTCATTTAACCGACTTGGAAGAAGCTTTTGCGGTACTACGACGGAACAAAATGTACCTTAAACCAACAAAATGCGCCTTCGGCATCGAGTTAGGGAAATTCCTTGGATTTATGGTCTCTAGTAGAGGAATCGAAGTTAATCTAGCAAAGATAGAAGCCATCATGAACATGTCGTCTCCTACCAAACCTAAACAGGTCCAAGAGTTGACGGGACGCATAGCCGCCCTGGGCAGGTTTATGTCAAGAGTAGCAGACCAGTGCCTATCATTCTTTAAAACCCCAAAATGCGCTAAGTGATTTGAATGGATGCCAGAATGCCAAAAATCTTTTGATGAGTTGAAAGAATTCCTGACATCACCTCCCCTACTCGCTTATCCAGAAGTTGGCAATCAACTTCAACTCCATCTCCCTGTCTCGCTTGAGGCTATCAATTTCGTTCTCATAAAAGAAGTCGATAAAGTTCAGCGGCCAGTATACTATGTCAGCAAAGTTCTTCTAAACGCGGAAACAAGGTACAAACTAGTTGAGAAATTGGCCTTAGCACTTGTCTCTGCAGTGCTTAAGCTTTGACCTTACTTCCAAGCCCATACCATCTTAGTCTTAACTGAAAAACCACTCAAGAAGATCCTTGTTAGGTTTGACATCTCGGGGCGACTGGTAAATTGGGTCATTGAACTCGGCGAGTTAGACATATAATACCTACACATAACGAAAATCAAAGCACAAGTACTGGAGGATTTCCTTATAGAAACATCAAACGATGACAGCGTCGACATTGAAAAGATGCTAGCATAAGAAGATGATGAGCGAATGCAAAAAAAGAAGAAAATGGGGGTTTCACCGACATGGACCTTATTTGTAGACAGTTCCTCAAACGACTAGCACTCTGGGGCCGAGGTAGTCTTCACCAGTCCAGAAAATTTCAGAGTATAGGTCGCTCTACGGTTTGAATTCCACGCAACAAATAACTAGGTTAAATATGAAGCTTTGTTAGCTGGACTCAGATTGGCGAAAGTCCTAATGGTACGGCGAATGGACATATACAACAACTCGTAGGTCATTCTAAGACAGATCAAGGGCGAGTATGAAGCTAAATAACCACACATGCTCAAATATTTGGCAAAAGCCAAGTCAGAACTCGAACAGTTCGAAGACTATTAAATCAGCAACGTGGACCGTGAAAACAACAAGGAAGACGATGCACTGTCACGCCTTATGGCTGAACACCTAATTGGACTCGACTCTTCGATTTACATTGATATATTGAAAAAACCCAGTATTACCGGCGACCCCGAAGTTCATCAAGTCACTTGGGAGACGACTTGGATAGATCTAATTAAGACTTTCATCAAAACTAGCGAGTTACTCGAAGACCGTCTCAAGAGACGACAAGTTCAAGCAAAGTTCAGAGGGTACACTGTCCTCGATAGTAAGTTATACTGCAAGTCTTTGACTCGCCCCTTCCTACTATGCCTCACTCCCACACAAGCCCATGAAGTAATGTGGGAAGTACATGCTGGCACATGTGGCAGTCATTTAAGAGGTCGTGCCTTATGCCAGCGGCTGCAACGACGAGGCTACTATTGGCCAACAATGATGGCTGACTGCACGAAGTTCACTGCCAAACGTGAGGCCTGTCAGAAGCATGCTACAATGAGCCATTTACCCTCAAACAAATTGCAACCCATCACCAGTCCACTTCCCTTCGCAATGTGGGGGATTGACATAGGGGGCCCTATGCTCGGGGGTAAGTCATCCAATAAATTCTTAATAGTAGCTATGGACTACTTCTCAAAATGGGCAGAAGCAGAAGCTATAGTCATAATCGATGAAGACAAGGTCGAAGCCTTCACCAGAAATAACATCATATACAGATACCAGATACGGAATCCCCCAAGTCATTGTCACAAATAACGAACCACAGTCTGACAATCAACACTATAAGGCATTTCTTAAAAACTTTAACATTCAGCAGTGCTTTGCTGCAGTCTACCACCAGAAAGTCGCGGGCCAAGTAGATAACAAGACCATATCCCGAGGAATCGCCCAACGACTTGGACCCGCTAAAAGCAAATGGACTAACGAGTTACCGAGTGTATTATGGTCGTACAAGACAACGAGCAGAACTTTAACTGAAGAGACACCCTTCATGCTCGTTTATGGTGCAAAAGGGGTGGTACCCGTCGAAGCCACCCATCCTACTATCTACATCACCAACTACAATGAATTACAAAACGATGAAGGTCTGCGAGTCAACCTAGACTTAATGGAAGAAACTCATGACAAGGCATGACTCAGAATATTAGCCTACCAACAAAGGGTGGCCAAATACTACAACTCTCGTGTTCAAGTTCAGAACTTTAAGGTCAGCTACTTAGTGCTCTGTTGTACCGTTGTCTCACAACCCAAGCAACAAAGCAAACTAATGCCAACCTGGGAGGGACCATATAGAATAATTCGTATAATGAGGCCTGGCACCTATTATCTTGAAACATTGAAAAAGAAATACATCGAGAAGCCATGGTACTCTAAGAATTTATGGAAGTTCTACCAATAATGTATTTGACTCTACTCATGCTAATGAATTGTCTTTGCATTGCATTTTTTAGCTTAACTTGATCTAATGTAATAAGTTGGTGTAAACCAAACATGACTTAAAGTGCGGACTTCTTGACCCATGGCATACTTTCACACGCTTCTCTTAGACGACCCCTCGCCCATGCCATTGGTCAACCAGTACACAACTTCCCGGGGAACAGAGTTTAACTCGCTCTGCTTAGGAACATCACTACATGGAACCAACTGCATACACCATGCAATCACTCATGAACTCACAAAGAGTAAGCCAAAAAATACTCAAGTTCATACTTTAGGCAAAAAACAAAAGAGCTCGATGTGAGGACAAAGTTCGTCTCTCATCCACCCATCTCTGATGGACGAAAAAAATGATGTTTTGGAGTCGCCACCTAGATTAAGGTCTAGGACATATAAAAGATCAAAGGTCACAGGTGTAAACCACCCAACAGATGCCATAGTCTCACTTCCCACATACCTCCTCCTTGAGATGTCAATAGCTCCTTGATCCCTAGATGTAGTCTCATCATAAGAAAAAACTTATATTGACTCATTGGACCCAATATATTGACTTTGGTCTATCAGAGAATGGGTGAGCATTTAAGGTACAGTTTGGGAAGGTGTTAGGCACCCAAAGCTACCCGATCCGAAAATCAGCCTCCTATGTGATTCTACTTTCCTTAGACTCTGTTGTTCTGATTATTACGGTCAATGGATGACAACTAGAGCTCATGGGGATCCTATGCCAAGTTTTTAAATTCTTCTAACCTAGGTTAGGCTAAACATTTTTTCAAAATAAATAAACAAAAAAAGTAATATACTGTGATATACAGTGAACCGAACCAAAGATGGTTCGGTGATGGACTGAATCTGAGACGTCCAAGACATCTCAAATTGCCTACGTATCTCAATCCTGGAAATCAAGTCCATAACGTAGTTCGAACGGATTGTGATTAAGATTATGGATGTGATTTATGCTTAAGCTTTCTTAGATTTAATTATTCAAGTTGAAGTTTATGCTTGATGATGATTGAGATTGAATCTAAATATAGCCTAATGTGGATTGAAGTGAATATAGATATAGATATGGGTATGATATGATATGGAGGACCTAAGGATTATAAGATGCGGTACCATACTTGGAGAGGTCCTCCAAGTTGCCTAGTATTTCAGAGGTCCTGAAAATCCGGTACAATGTAGTTCATTGTTTTTGGGTTGATAGGGATATTCTAAAGAAGACTAAAGAAGGCTAAAGTGCGTACAACCCATGTCACACCCCAATTCTGCACTATT
>CM053265.1:62779630-62965608 GCA_028583415.1 Protea cynaroides
ATTCATCACCACCGTTGCTAGCTCGGTGGTGGAGGTGGCAAATTTGTTGGGTTTGCCGGTTCTGGATTTCTCGGTGCGTAGTTATTCTCTTGACTAGTCTCCTCCACTGGTGTTGGTGGGACTGTGTTTCGGGTCTGTCGGGTTACTGTACGTCCAGACATATTTCTCTTCGGTGATTGTTGGTGCCTGAAAATCATCGAATAGGTTAGAAGTCATTTATATTTCATGTAGGCATGCTCACCAATAATCGATTCCAATTCTAGCTCATTTTATTAAAAAAATGCTGTCTTTTCTATGCAAGGTCGATGGTGAGGGTCGCTGGTATGTCCGACCCTTAGTTTCCAACCCTGGGAATGACCTGTTCTTCCCGAGAGCCGAGGGTCGATGCGAGGGTCGATGGGTGTCAGACCCTCAGTTCCGACCCTTAGTTTTCTGTCAGGTTCCCGAGAGCCGAGGGTCGATGGGAGGGTCGATAGATCCAGTCGAATTGTCCGACCCTCGGACCAAAAATCAGATTTTTAAGATCCGATTTTGGGTCATTTCTCACTATTCCCCCTCCGTTTCGACTCGTCTCTCCTCTCTGAGTTGCTACAGTGCTACTCTACCGTTTGTGGTCAGTTTGACTCCGGGTTTCGATGTCCATGTCATCCCTACAGGTATGTCCACTCATCTTCACCTGTTTTTAGGTTTTCTTTTCTAGGTTTTTGCACATTTAACTTGTATTTTCCAAATTAAACTTTTTTCCAACCGTAAAAATTTGATTTTTATTGGGGGCTTTTGTTATTGGTGTCTCGAGGAACGAAAGCCCTCAAAAATTTTTGAGTTTCATCGGTTGGTTATCGGGAAACTTAAAATTTTCTCTTTTTTCCCTAATTTGTCGACATTTTTTATTTTTCTTGAATTTCTTCAATTTGGACATCGTCAGTTAAAATTTCCTACTGCATGTGGGTTGTAGGGTATGTTTAAACCTACGTAAGTTCTTATGCCCACTTATATGATGAGGAATGGGCTTTATGGTTAACTTACGTCGTTATTATATCATATTTTGGATTTTTATCCTATTAACTCCTTGTTTCCTTTCTCTTTCTTGTTTTGCAGATACTATGGCTCGTACCAAAGTACCCAGAGTACGTGATCCGCTTCGCTTCCGTTTGAATGAAGCTGAGGCACAGTATGCTGACTATGTCCGTAAGAAAGTGGAAGGGGGTCGCATGGTGAACTTGGCTGAGCTAGCCTTGTTCAATGTAGAGGGAGCATTTGGTGATATGGGGTGGCTCCCTATCATCACATACGACGCGTGCACATGTCCAGATTTGGTGCGCCAGTTTTATTGTAATCTCCAGGTGGTGGGGAATTACAATGACGTTGAGCATGGTCAGGAGTTGCGCTTCACCAGTTACGTCAAGGGGGTGCACATTTTCTTTGATTATCGGCAGCTGGCCGATCTGTTGGGCATTCCCTATGATGACCCCATGGTGTACTGTGCACCGGGAGAGCCACAGTTTGTTGAGATGGAGATGAGGGCAGAGATTGACAACCAGTTGCTCCGTACTGATCGTTGGCAGATGAGAGCTTGTTATCTGCGTCCAGCTCCACGGGTCTTAAGTAAGATTATCCAGCATAATCTTATCCCGCAGAGTGGGCACTATGAGAGGGTGTCTCAGCTGACCCAGTTTTTGATCTACAACATCTACACTCGCCAGCCGGTCTGCCTTCCTTACATCATCATGCGGAAGTGCCACATTGTCTGGTCATAGGGGTAATCTACCCTATGGACGCATGATTACAGTGCTACTGACCCGTCTGGGGGTGGATCTGGTAGATGAGAAGATCCAGGAGAAGACCTTCTCGTCGCCTCTAGATTGGGAGGCTATCTGCAAGATGGGGCTGCGAGATGCTGAGGTTAGTGATGAGGAGAGGAACGCGATGGTGCGCCCTCACACTCGAGTCGAGATGGCTGATGCCGAGGCTGCTGCCACTGCTGCTAGAGCTCGTGTGGATCCGGTCGACGATGACGATCGTATGTATATGGACGTCGACTCGATACCACCGCCTTCACCTACACATGCGGCTGGAGTGGGTACTTCTTCTGCGGCGGCTCCTGCACCTGAGGCTGGTCCTTCCCACTCGGTTGATCCTTCAATTCCACCTTCAGCCATGATGGAGCTACAGGAGATCAGGGATGCTCAGCGCAGATCTGATCTGAGGATGGATGAGTTGTTGGCTGCTCAGCACGCATCAGACGCGCGGATGGGAGAGCTCCTAGAGGTGTAGCGTGCGACTGATCGAAGGATAGTCGGTCTCACAGCTAGTCTACAGACGACCCAGACTCAGATAGCCTGGTTGACTAGAGTTTATGCTGAGGACTACGACAGAGACCGTGAGGCACCGCCTCCTCCTTCGCCTCCAGCTTCTTGAGTGTACCTTTATTTCCTTGTACTACAGAGTAACTGTCCGGGTTGTGGACTGTACTCTGCTTTCATTATGTATATACCTCTTGTTTCTCTCTTTAATTGTATGTAACTTGTTTTCCCTTTAATAGACGTATTATTCTCTTTTTAAATTTGGTCTCAAACATCACTTGTGTTTATAATGTGTTAATATTACTGTTTTACTTTTAACCTATCTCAATTGTGTTGAATGTATGTTAGTTCGGCAGGCAAGGCCTGAGAAGCTCTGATACCAAGTTGTCACACCCCAATTCTACACTATTCAGAATGATGTGATGAACCGCGAATAAACCAACGGTTCAACCAGGATCTCAAATAGGCTATCCCCGCGTTATCCAAACTTACACACATCCACAATCATAATCAGAGTAAATACACCATAGCGGAAATCTTGTAAATAAATGAACTGAGAATCTAAGATGATATCAATAATTTAATAACAAATTATTCTGTTTTCAACTGAGACATAAATATTTAAATACCAAATACATGTATTAATAAATCCAATAAAGAAACCTATAAAATATCTAATCAAATACACACGAGTTGCACTCGCAAGAGGAGTCGTGTGTATCCTCTTCAGCTCCAGCTTCCATTGCTGCCACGTTTCCGTACGCAGACGCGTTCATGTAGTCTTCAACGGTATAACCTGCATCATCAACTAAAAATATTCGACGTCGAGGGGTGAGCACACATCACGGCTCAGTGAGTAGCCAAAACAATGCAACAATACATATGCATGTAAAAAGTCAATTTATATCTTTGGTCCGGTTTAAAGTTTGCAGTATGCAATAGAAAGGTTTAGGTAGCCAAAGGTCGCGTTTATTGACTCCGCCTCTATACACGAGTATGTGACGTTACCCGAAGATCACGTTTATCGTCAACTCACATGCACCCAATCATGAACATTATATAACAAAGGTTACGTTTATTGCTATATAGTGTCATACCAACACGTAAGCCCCTGTTGGCGAGGGCTACAAACTGGGCTCGCAATTAATCAATCCTAATGCCAAATAGTGTATCCAAGGCCTCACCCCAAAGCATCCCCTCGAATGTCCATAGAGATAGAGCTAAGGCCCCCGGTAGAGTCAGAGACTACAAGGACCGAGACCACCTCCCCTGATACTTTACGACATAATAGTTCTGCTAAAGTAATGGTGATACGACGATGCTAATGCACAAGACTTGAGTTAGAGATAAAGCTAAAGTGCTGAGACCCGCCAAGGTTAACGTTTATTGACGTTCTCATCACACCTCCCCTGATACTCGCTCGCATCAAGCACATCAACCACACACATACAAGCACATGCCTATTCCTATCAACATCATCGTCATGTTATAAACAATAAAATAAATATGCATGAACAAGTAATAGAAATATTGGATGGCATGCTGTATACACATTACAAACATATTCGCATAGAATCAAGCATAGCATAGGACTCAAGAAATAGAAAAACAGTTTATTATTAACCAGTTTGGAGTTAAGGTTCCTCACCTTAGCTTGCTATAAGATGTTTCTCAAAGCTTTAAAATCACCGTTACAATGTTATTATATTGCTAGAAGACCTAACAAAGTCGATTGAATTTAATTAGAATTAATTCCAGATTTAAAAACTATTCTGTCAACTGAGGGTCGGAGGTAGGGTCGATGCTAGGGTCGATGGGTCTATCGACCCTTCCCTCTTTCTGGACTTCCCGAATGCTGAGGGTCGATGGTCAGGAATACCTAGGGTCGGATGGTCATCGACCCTGGGTGCGACCCTTGGTGCACTTTGGTCCAATTCCCTCTTTTAATCCATTCCTCGTGTTTGGGATCCTATGGCTTGCTCCTACATTCCATTTTACATTCATTCCATGGTCTGAAACCATGTATAACCCACCTAGATAGCTTTCACGTATTCTTCTACGGTTTTCCATGGAAACCTAACCATAGGTTGATGGTTTGGGTTTCTTCGAGATCACATTCTCAACAATTACTAACCTAAGGTCTGTAGAAATTCATGGAATCAGTATCCATACCTGAGAAGATAACTTTTCCTCTGAAATTCTTCTCCTTTGTGCTAAGTTCTCTTCCTTCCCTTTCTTCTTCCTCTTTTCCTTCTCCTCTCTTTTTCTCAATTCGATTAGGGTTGTGAAAGGAGTGAAAGTGGCTTAGGGACGCCCTTTAAATAGACTAGGAACATCCTAAATAAGTCCCTCTGAGATTAGGAAATAATCCCAATCGAAAAATATAGAAATTTCTTAATTTCTATATTCGGCAGAAACCGAGGGTCGATGGGAGGGTCGATGATCCCGTCGACCCTAGGGTCTTAAGCTGTCCGACCCTCCCTCCAAAACCGAGGGTCTGACTTTCTATTTTTGGGAGGTCCGACCCTGCTTAGCTGGGTATGCGACCCTTCCCCTAATTTTAGTGTTTTTGGGTCTATTTGATACCTGGGATCTCGATCTCCTTCACGCCCTTGGTCCATTTGACTCGACCATGATGGGTAAACCTGGTTCAAGGTGGTAAGACCGGGTTAGATTGACACGGGTCTTACAACCCAAGTGGATCAAGGTACAGTTTGGGACCAAAGTGTGTACAGTCCAAGTGAACCATAGATACGGGTTTAAAATCTAAGGGTGTATAGTCCGAGTAAACTACAGGTATAGATTCGAGGAAACCTAAATGATGTACAGTTCTAGTGAACCACATGTACAGATTCAAGTGAACCTAAATGATGTATAGTTATAGTGAACCACAGATACAGATTCGAGTGAACCTAAAGGGTGTACAGTTCTAGTGAACCACAGGTATAGATTCGAGTGAACCTAAACGGTGTACAGTTCTAGTGAACCACAATTACGGATTCGAGAGAACCTAAAGGATGTACAGTTCTAGTGAACCACAGGTACAAATTCGAGTGAACCTAAAGGATGTATAGTTTGAGTGAACCACAGGTACAAATTCTAGAGAACCTAAAGGATGTATAGTTCTAGTGAACCACAGATACAGATTCGAGTGAACCTAAGGATGTATAGTTCTAGTGAACCACATGTACAGATTCGAGTGAACCTAAAGAGTGTACAGTTCAAGTGAACCACATGTACATATTCTAGAGAACTTAAGGGGTTGTGGAACCATGTTTGGGAATCTCTCCAAACTGCCTACGTATCTGAGGGTGTTACCCTAAGGATCAGGATCCGCGTAGTTCAGAATGCAGATTCATTCATTGATGTGTATATTCTTTCAAGATCATGGTGTGGAACCATGTTTGAGAATCTCTCCAAACTGCCTACGTATCTTAGGGTGCCGTCCTAAGAATCATGATCTGCGTAGTTCAGAATGCGGATTCATTCATTGATGTTCTTCTTTCAATATCAAGGTGTGGAACATAAATGCTCTATGGTTCGATTCACATCACACCTATCTAATTTTTTGTATCCTAGAGGAAAATGAGCTAAGGGTTAGGGATCGTCCTAAGTTACCTTTGACCTAAAACCCTAATTTGGCATGTATTGGGTTAGGCTTTCTGATTCTTGATTAAGATTTATCATTTTTTTTATTCTTATCCTTCCAGTGAATGTGGGTGCCTACATACATGTCCCTACACCTAATATGTCTTCTAGGTCTACAGATATGGCCGTTAGACAAGGGTGTTGCAGAAATTAAGTTATTGTCAACAATAAATATCATTTAAATATAGCAACAACAGCATATATCATCTCAAATATAGCAATAAAGCATGTGAATCAATATGATAGCAAGCATGTGAAAGCATTGATCAAACATCGATCATCAACAATGTGACCAAGATCATATTTGATCGACTACCCAGATTTGATGTAATCGATCATCATCAATGTGATCAAGATCATATTTGATCAATGATTCAGATTCAATTAAAACATTCATGAGGTCAATACGATCGTTAAAATTCAATTAAATAACTCAAAAAGATAATCCAACGGTTCATATCACTCCAAATCACTCACAATAAAGATAATCTATCCATTCAAATCACATCAAGACAATCCAATGCTCCAGATTCAAATAAGATACTCATGATCAAGATCTAATAGTTTCAAATTCTTCTAAATCACAATATGATAGAAATCTAACGGTTTAAATCATGCCTACAAGATCAGACTATGAAAACTGATCAGACTAATTTTCAGATTCGAACCAGTCATGGAAAAATAATCATAAGATATTCTTCAATCATGTAAAAAATTATTTGTTAACTTGGTTGTCTTCCAGACTCATGTGGCTACCTTTTCCTTCGAGGAAGTGATGTCCAAAAAAATCTCTATGGGACACTTATGCATGGATTTTCATGATGTAGACCTTTGCCAAAACATGCATATGGGGCTTCATACGTATTCAAATTAAGCTCAAAATACATCCTCTGAAAGAGGACTCAGAGACTAGATTTTGTCTCAAGAAGTCCTAACAGGGAACCAAAATGGGTCGAATATGCACCACAAGTGTAGGCATGTGCACTGGTCAAGTCTGTTCCAGATTCTGACCAGTTGCACCATAAATTTCTATTTAAAATCAACCACTCATTGAAAATAGAATTCAGGCATATAGTCATGTAACTAACTGATAGATCTAACACTTTATTAAAAAATATCATGCAAACAGAAAGATCCTCAAGGCTCAACTATCACATCTCAGTCACGTAATTCAGTGTGTTTTAACTGACCCTAAAACAGACCATGGTGCACTTTAAAAATCATATGAAATCCATAAAAAATCATAAAAATCCGAATCTAGTGCCAACTTTTTCATGAGTTCATATCTATCACTTTCTCTGAAGGAAGGATTATCAAATTATGGCCGTAAATTTCATTTTTAGAGTTTTTTCGATGAAGGTTTGCACTATACCCGAGAAGGATAGTAGCATCATTGGGGATTTTTATCTCGACTTTCTCAACTCTAAATGAGTCAACATTTGTAGGAGAACTTTCTAACATATGTATGAGTATCTCATTAAATTTTGGGCTCGAAATTCATCAAAAATCTATATGAGATGCATGTCCCAAAATCGGATTCCAGATCTGAAATTCACCTTGTAAAAAAACATTAAAAGACTCAAAAATTATCATATGACATTCAATTTTTCTCCATTGATTATTTTAAACATATTCTAATTCATGAAAAAAATATCAAACATGGGCATTACAGTATCAACATGCACGTAATATAACATCTCTAATAATGATTTATCAAAAATAGGCATATTTAAGCAATTTTCGACATATTAGCATCATTGAATCATATCAAACCAAAGTTTTGGTTACAATAATGGGTGAGGGGCCATGAATTGCAGGTATATACTAAAAAATAACAATAAAGAATGGACTTACCTCTTTGCAGAGAGTTCCCTCTCTCTTAGCTTCTCCTTCTTCCTTCTCTTCTTCCCTTTCCCTTCTTCCTCTTCTCTCCCATTTTCAGTCTCCCTCCTCCTTTCTCTATTTCTTCCTCTCTTGTTCTCTTCTTCCATCTATTTTCTTAGACTCTCTCTCCTTTTCCAGCCCTTTTAGATTTCCTTCTTCTTCTTTTTTCCTTCCTTTTCTCTTTTCTTCTTTTTTTTTTCTTTCTTTTTTTTTTCTTTTTCTCCACTCATGTTCTCCCCTCTTTCCTTTTTTTTTTTCTTTTTTTTTCTTTTCCTTTTCTCCACTCACGTTCTCCCCTCTTTCCCTTTCTTTTTTCTTTTCCTTTTTCCTTTCCTTTTGTCTTTTTTTTTTTGTTTTTTTTTTCTTTCCTTTTGTTTGTTAGATTTTCCCTTTTTCCACAGACTCTCTCTTACCTCTTTCCATTTTTTTTTCATTTTTTCTATATTTTTCATTACTTTCCATATTTTCATTACTTTCCAAAAATCGATCTAGCTAGCCTTTCCATTGCTAGCCATGGTCTTCCTTTCATACCCAGCAAAACCGAGGCCCACCTCTTTCCTTTGGGATATCTCGACATGGCCTTACTCTCTTATATGTATATATATATATATATATATATATATATATATATATATATATATATATATATATATATATATATATATATGTACAAGCACATGAATTGAACCAGTTTGGTCTAAACTAGTCTGGACTGATATGGGTTGAGTTGGGTTGGGCCAAGATTGGTTTTTTTCTCTCTATCATTTCATAAACCATTTCTGCCGTCATTCCGTATGAAATTTTTCGACAACCTCTACCTCAAATTTTCTACGTTCACTTTGTAGAACATAAAAAATGAAAAATATTGGAGCTTGAATCACCTCATTTGGACGTAAAATGACCAATTTATGAATTTCTGAAGTTTAAACAACCAATTTACGATAAATCAACTAGCAACTCTGCATGGGATGCCTAGGAGACCTATGTCTCAAATCCTTCACATACACTTTGTAGAGCACTAAAAATGAGAAATACTGGAGTTTGAATCACCTCATTTGGACGTAAAATGGCTAACTTATGAATTTCTGAAGTTTAAACAACCAATTTACGATAAATCACTTAGCAACTCTGCATGGGATGCCTCGGAGATCTCTGCCTCAAATCTTTCACGTCCACTTTGTAGATCACTAAAAATGAAAAATGTTGGAGTTTGAATCACCTCATTTGAACGTAAAATGGCCAACTTATGAATTTCTGAAGTTTAAATAGGTCAATTCATAATAATTCGGCTAGCAACTCTGCATGGGATGCCTCGAAGATCTTTGCCTCAAATCATTCACGTCCACTTTGTAGAGCACTAAAAATGAAATATATTGGAGTTTGAATCACCTCATTTGGACATCGAAAAATAAAATTATGAGGAATTGAAGTTTAAGCGGGCATATCGGCTTGCAGCTTTGCATGAGATCCCTTGGAGACCTCTGCTCCAGATTTTTCACGTCCACTTTGTAGAGCACCAAAAATGAGGAATAATAGTACTGGAATCACTTTATTTGGACATTGAATGAGAAAGATATGAAAATTTGAAATTTAAATAATTAAACTTATGATAATTTGCATGCAAGCCCCTGGATATTATTAATCTTCAGAAAATACCCTTATTCTTATTCCCAGACTAAAATCGTCATATCTTCTTCATTTGACATCGAAATTGAGCGATTCTGATCTCATTTCGAAGGTATTTCCAAAACCTACGCATCCATGTAGGTTGCAACCCATTTCCTTACTCTGGGGCCCACCAAAAACCTCCTCAAAGTGGTAGCTAAAATCCAAATCTTGCATTGGGATTCACCAACCTGCCATATAGTTTCACGTAAGCTCCTAGACATTAGGGACTATCTCAATTATTCTCAAAACACTATAGAGAGCATGCCGGAACTGATCGACTATCATTTTTGAGAGAGTTTCACTCAGCTCCCCTGTATTTTTCAAACTTTCTCTTACTTCTCCCACTTTGATGTATACTCTCCAGTAAGACTTTGTTTAACTAGGAATGGCAAAAATGGAGTGCTTACACTCGAACGCTCACAATTAGTTACATTTTACCATTATTTACGATTGAACCGTGTTTAAGTTCTCAGCAGCCCAACTCCTAAGAGCTACGGGGCAAGGGAGAACGGATAAGCAACAATCACATTAGATAAAATTGAAAGAATTACATAAAAGGGTTTATAAAATAACTCTTACAAAATAGCATAATTTATGAATTACGATACTTTACGCTCTAAGCACCTCGCCTTGACGCCTTTGAAGAGCCCTCGCTCTTCGCTGGGGTAGGTGCCTCTGGTAACATTTCTCTCCTTGGTGCTTCGACGGATCCCTCCCCTACCTTACCATACAACAACTCGAGGCTCGTGAAGTCTTCAACTAACTTCTTCTCATCTATCATAGCATGAAGTCGTGCCTCTGCACTTTGTTGCGACATGACGTGGTACAGTTTATCGAAGTCAGGGGTACATGTTGGGAAGTATATCCCCCTGTGCCTCCTACCGCCCATTAGTTGGCAAACTCGCTCCTCGGCTATGGTAAGGTTTTCCACCAGTCGATTAGCACACTCCTCAGTGGTAATCCTAAGATGCCAATCAGTGGCACTCTCTTCCCGCCACTTGGTAACGTTTCTGTGTAACGCACCTAGCTCTCTACATGCTTTCTTATGTTGATTGAGAAGCCCTTGATGTCGACCTTCAAAACTGGCCAATCTGCCACCTAAGACATGTATGGTCGCCCTCCACGATTCCTTCTGTTTCTTGAAACGCTTGGTCAAGACACCAATTACTTCGTCGTATGCTTCGCTGAAATAACCACGCAAGATACGGAGTGAGTTAAGCTCACCTTCTAGAGATGCGACCTGGGCGGCCAGCCTATCCCGCTCAACCGACGTGTTACAGAGACGGGCCTTAAGAATATGTTGTGGCACTGGCCCACCAAAATACAAATGTTTAACTAGGGGAAGTCTCTTCCTATTATACACCTAAGGCAACTAGACAAACACACAATCAACTCGCAACAGAAATAAACAGGCGTACTTTATTTAATATTGTGAAGATGTTTACAACGGAAGGAGCACATATCACATCATTCCTGATCGAAATGAAAAAAAGAAAAAAGAAAAAAGGAGAAGAGAACTTTAAGGATTGTGTGGCTCCACTTAGATGGCTTGGTCTGGCCGCGTTTCCGACTCTGGCAAGTATAAGGGCAAAATGGCAATGAGGGGCTTCACTTCCAGGGTCGGGACTGTATGGTCCCGCCCAGGAATTGATCCAGTATCAGTTCTCTCCGCGTGATCATTCTCGAGTTTCCGGCCCATGTATGGAGTTTCACCCCCATTATCTTTCGCGTCTTCTTCTTGCCCGGCCTCTCCTTCGGCCTCATCCTCGCCTTCACCCCCTTTCAAAGATTCCTCCCCTTCCTCTTCATCCTCTTCGAACTGGTCCAGCGGAAGGGAATATCTGGAGTAGTAACCTTCGATCTGCAAATTCTCTCACAAGTAAATCTGCAGATCCTTCGCACCATCAAAGAAGTGTTTAGCACCAAAGCGGAGATGAAAGTCGGCCATGTCAAGATGCTGCATGATATACTTCTCCGAGTCTGGAGATTTCTTGTATTCGTTCATGATAGCCTTGACCCTGGCAGAAATGCTGGCTTCCATTGCCTTTAAATCAGTACGGTTTTTTGCGATCACCGCGGCCAAACTCTCCTCTCCCTACTTCTTCTCCGCCTCAATCTGGGATTCCAGCTCAGTAGTTTTCACCCTTAAAGCCTCCAGTTGGGAGTCGAGCTCCCTACCTCGAAGCCTCTCCATCGTGGCTGCCTGCTCTAAGTTGTCTACCCTCTACCTTTCATTCTCAAGGGTCTCCTCAAGGCGTCCCTTTTCGGTCAAAGCAAGCGCAGCATCCTCTTGAGACCACCTCAAGTCCTTTTTGAAACTGTCCCACTCTTTTGTGAGCAAGTCCACCATCTCGGAGAAGACACGTCTAGCTTCAATCATGCCTTCCCTAGTCTGCTCGGCTGCGCGAGCATGCTCAAGGGCTTCGTCCCTCTCAATCCCCATCCGACGAACTTTGGCCCCCCAAAGTTCTTCACGCCTCCTCAGCTTCGTCACAGCATGGGCTTTCAATCAAACAATGTTGATACGTAAGACATTAAGACCTCAAAGAAAAAAAAATGATGATGAACTATGATAATAAGGCATGAGATTTACCTAGATGATATCCTTCTCCAGTATTCGGTAGATTTCGGGTGTCTCCTGCCCCCTAAAATATTATGTCGTATTAGGGAGACAGATCCCTTCCACTAGCTGGTGAGCCACCAAAGGTTCCAGGGCATTGGCCCCTCTTTTCAAGCTCCACAGCGGAAGGTGGATGTTGTTGGGACTAAGCTCTTGTTCCCACAGCCGGGGTGGAAGATCGGCGCGAGGACCTTACCTTGAGGGACTAGACAAAGCCCTCCTGGGTGGCGATTGACGTTGAGGTGGGGACTCTGCTATTTCCCTCGACCGCGAGACAAGGATCGTTTCATGCCTTTATTCCTGTTCACTAGGTAGCGACAAATCTGGTGATGTCCCGGGCTATGACTTTGGAGGAACCAACATCTCCGCCTGCTTGCTCGTACACACTGTCCTTTCCCTTGTTGATGTAATTCCGCGGGGGGAATGGTTGGTTCCCCATACTGGGGCAGGCCTAGGGGTAGAATCTCTAGAAGATTCTCTGACTCCTCCCTGGTAATATCTTCTACCCAAGAAACTCGTTCGGGTATTGGAGGAGGAAACGGTGACTGGGAATCCGCTTGGGTCCTCTATGAAGACCCATCTCCTCTCCTAGGGGGGTGGATTTAGTAGCGGTGGTTTTCGTCATCCATGCTTTCTTGGTTGTACCGTTGCTCGTCCCGTTAGCAGACCTCTTCCTAGGTCTTTGACTCGCAAGCACTTGCACCACGGCATTTGTGCCTAACCTTTGGTGGCCCACTGTGATACTAGTAAAGGGAAGTGTTAGTAATCTCGAAAGAGAATAACAAAAGCAATCAGATTCCAATCTTACAAGCACCTTGCATGGGATCGTTAAATACGTATTGATCATCCCCGGTCCCAAAGTCGTCGGGGCAGTCTATCACTGCCTTTGCAAGATTGATGTGCGCGATAGGATCACACGTTCCTATCATTCGGTAACTTTCCTCATCATGGTCATTCAACCGCGGGGTGAGGTTCTTTGGTGCGACTTCAAGAAAACCCCATATATTTGGGAGGGGCATAGACCTTTTTTCCAATCAACCGACGAAGAAAAACTTTTTTGCTCAGTGGTGGATCTTGTTCCTCACTATCACTACCTTCGGCGTTCCTGAGCATGCCTTCAGAAAATGCCATCTTGTGGTCTTGCCTCCCTTTGGGTCATCCTTGTTTAGAATGAACAAGTGTCATAACAAGTCGACTAAGGCTAGTCTATTCAAATGCATGAGCATCAATATGTAGGCGAGGATGCATGTCCATGAATTGGCATGGAGTTGTGCAGCAGTCAACCATAGAACTTCAGGATCTCGATGGCCTCTCTAGGGATGGGGATCTTAAAGCCAGAATCAAAGAATGCTAGATACATGCACATCTCTGAGGTATTGGCCTCACAAGTCGCCTCGTCTTAACGGGAAATGCGGCACACGTACTGCTCAGATAGTTTAAGGAGAACCTTCCTCAAGTCTAGGTCATCCCCGTCGAGAATGTTCATACCCTCTGCCGCCTTGATATTAGGTGACGATGTTTCAGTCCGGCTTAGGTTCTGTTCCATGGGAACTATGTGGGGATGCGTCTGCGAAAAAGGGGTAGAAATAGTTACTTCTGGATTCTGGGATTCTACCTGAAGTTTTCCCACGGCAATCGGCCCTATAGTGTTTCCCTAAACTAAGTATAAAAAAATTTTTTTTTCAACGTTTTGGTGCCACAACCACTAATCTAAGAGGACGAGTACTTACTGTCTGCGTATTGTCGGTGACAAAGCGCTCTGAAGATTTTGCTTTATAGCCTTGGACTTGCAATAGCCACAAAAGATCTCAAAAGAGTTGCAGAAGGGAGATTCAGTCTTTCACTCGAAAAAACCAAAAGTTTAGAAGAAAGACCGATTGAGCCAAGAATCGTCTTTTTATAGGCGTTCTTCACCAATGGAGTAGTTTCTCCAGGAAGCTAATTGATGGTCATTATGACTAGATATTTTGGGGTCTTTTATGACGGAACATGACTCCTCGAGCCGTACACGGCAGTGAATGGTGGAGTTTGTGGATCTGACACCTGGTTCTTTCGAGTAAAGGCATAGGTTATTCTCAATCGTCGCATGGACGCATGGTGTATCCTCGATGACGTAATTCAAATATTTATGTTGGTGCTTTTTTACATTAAAGAATTGCAAGAATTTCGGTGGGATTTTTCTGAAAATTCGTTCTGTTTTTCATTAAAGAGCCAATTACGGAGCCGTTACACCTTTATGATGCATTTATAGCGGCAAGGAATTGGGCAAGTGACCTTAGTTGTTTATCATTGTTGGTTTTGCCCGTCATGGTAATTCTCTACAACTTGACAAAATTTTCGACAACTTCTCTTGACTGCGTAAGGTGAATTTCGTCTCCTATAAAGATTGTCCCATTGTACTCGTCTAGTTCAATGGAATAAGGGGCAACTGTTGATACCATAATTCGTTCGCTAACCATTGGGTGACACGTGGCGTCTGGGTTCATGACATATGAAAGAAAACACGTGTCTTGGTGGTTCTGATTGTTGACTCATCAATCTGGAGGTTGCTTCATCCCGCGAGTTGGTACTCTTCCCGAGTTGTTACGGAATACCAAGTCGCATCAATACTTGGTGACACACCTAGTCGCATCAACGTTTGGTGATATGTCAAGTCGCATGATCGCTTGTCGACTTGATAATCAAATATTCCAAGTCATTCCTTATCCAACTCCTTGGCTATCACACGTGTGGAAAACTTCTTAATCATCACAACAATAGATTCCATGACGATCTTGCTGATTATGACAAGCGACTTGTCACATCTTAGCCGTTGGTTCATAATCTTACGATCATGCTTGAATCTCGGAGATACACTTGATGGTTAGGCAGTTATTCCCACGCTTTTATCTCAAGAATGTTTAAGATTTTCTACGTCTATAAAAGCCTCTCGATATATATTCAGAAAAGCAGATTCTCAGCTAAGTAATTCTGTTCTCACTTGAATTCATCTTCTCCCCCCACGAATAAGGAGCTTGTTACTATTGAGCTCCGTACTATTAGCTCCACCACTGACTTAATCATCAGAGAGGACGTCAGGCTATCTCGGCCTGTCCTCCAGTAATGATTTTTCTCTTCCCATCTTGCAAGAGAGCGAGAATTAAAGTACTAGTCAGTAAACAGCCACAACAGGTCCCATACTACAATATTAATAGTGATGCGATCCCAAGGAGGATATGTAGATAAGCCAAATTCCATTTAACCACATTCATTGACCCTCACAGACCAATCGAATTCAAGTGTGGTGGCTTGCATGAGCCGACGGTTTGCTGTACACGGAATTGACATGGTATGAGCTAGAATGGATCCCACTATTATTGGTTTTCAAATCTGATAAGTGACCGTTGAATGACGTTCAACTATTGGGTCCCACAATAAGATCATTACACTTGTCCTTCTTTAATTAAGCGACCATACCGAAAAACATGGTGTGCGTAACTGCGCGTGGGTTGGTGTGAGTTGTAACATTTCCAAATTGAGAAATAATTGATTGGCGGTTTAATTAGTTTACACAGAAAAAAACATTAATTTTCAGTAGTTTATAGAAAGGTAGGTGGCCGGTTCCTTTTTTGGATCCAATCGACTTTCTTCAGCCCTTTCCTTCTTAAGCTGCTCATTTCCTCCGAATGGATCTGAGATGAATGTGGATGCTTCAAATTCATGGAATGTAGGTAGGTAGTTTCAGTGAAGGAGTGAGCTTAATTGAAGTGACACCGACGGTACTGGTATAGAAAGGGAATCATGGCGAAGAAGATTGTGCTTTCCATTTTGTTTGTTGTCGTTGTAGGTCTTGCGACCGCTAGTTTTGGCCAGAGTAGATTCATCATTCTAGGGATTGATTCTTCTTCTGATCTGGTTTTTGATGGGATCGAAAATGTTCAGCAACCATCCATTTTTTCATTCAAGCAGATCCTCTCATCGGGGAAGACCTACGAGCTGACGTATGGGTTCTTGCCCTACACCACCACCATCTTTGGAAATGTTTTCCTTATTGTTGTCTATGGATTCCTGATGTTCCAGGCTGCTACCTTCCTTTCTAATGGAAGTGAGCTTCTGCTTGAGATCCTTGGACCTGGTATTATCGGTGGTCTTTTTCTTCCCATCCTCTGTGCCCTTCCCGATGCCATGCTCATCCTTGGAAAGATAAGAAAAAGCTTCCTTTCTCTTTCTAATGTTATGACCAGCATTGTTGTTTGGGTTTGCATTCATCCTTCTTTGGTACCGAGTCAATATGGATGACATTCACTAGGGATGAACACGATTAGTTGCTTAAATTCTCACCTCCTCGAGATACTGCTTAAGTTTCCACATATGGCACCAAATTGTTGCCGCATTGAACTGGATGGTCTTTAGCTCGCTCAAATCTCCTACAAAGGGTGAAGAATAACATCGTGTGATGGTTGAATTAGGTAACCCTCAGACCACTTCGATGCCTAAGTTAGTCTGATGTGCAAGCAGTATGCAACAGGCACAAATGTTACTACTCCTTTGTCAAAGAGGATTTAGGTAGAAATCTCAACGAGAGCTTTGTGTGTAAGAATTCAGTGTGTCTTACCCTTGCTTGCATCAAACATATAGGTTTGTAGTTACCTGTGATAAGGCAAGATATTATTGTAGGTGACGTGGATCACGCTCCATGCCGTGGAGATCAGATAGATCTTTCCATATGTAGATCCAGAACGGATTCCCAAATTGTAATCTCTTTGTCGACATATTCCACAGATTGCTCCTGGATATCGTGTCGATAGAGACTTTCCTTAACAGGAGAGGTACACTGGATAAGGATTCCAGCTGTATATGTCGAGCTCCAAGACGTACTCCTATTGCAAACAAGGGTCCGAGGCTCCAAGGCAGACCTTGACAATAGATGAGGCCCCGAGGTCCGAGGCTTATCCTTGATGGTATTACCGTCGAGGTCCTTGGTTTCCTTCTGAGATTGACTTCGGGGGCCTCAGAAATGGGGGACTCCATGTCAGAACATTTCTTCTATTAGCTTGAGTAAATGTGGTGTGTTACCATAGGAGGGGTATAATCCCCATAACACATAACAACATATCGAACATTCTAGTTAGAAAGAAATCTATTTGACTACCTACTTTTGGAAGTGACTAAGTGTCCATTTCCTTTTTTGAAGTATGTGTTTACAATAGATAAATCATATGTCACAACAAAATCTAAAATTAAAACTCCTTCCTCATTCCTCACCCTAAAACTATATCCTCCATATACACCTTCATAACCTTTACGTGCTCGCCCTCGGATCCATTCAAGAAACCCCCTATTATCATCTTTTCTCCTTGTTTAAAACTTTTTAATAGACCATCCACGTGTTCCCAAAATTGTAGTTTACTATTTACATCCAATCCTACTTGGGGTGCTTAAGCGCTAATTATATTGATAACTTTTTTGTCCAATACCAGCTTGATGGTTATGATCTTATCACCAAATCTTTTAACATTCATCACATCATTCTTTAAATCTTTATCCACTACTATGCTCACTCTACTACTAATACTTTTAACCTCCCTGTATATCAAAGTTTAAAGTCATCAAACTCTTTGGTGGATAGGATTTGGATTGTGTTTTAAGAACCCAATGAAAAATTGAAATCGAACCAGACCAATATATTTGACCAAACCAAACCAGACCAATAAGACTGAAATCAAACCAGCCTGGTAAGAGTCCATTAAACCAACACACACACACACACACACACACACACACACATCTATATATATATATATAGGAAACCAACATTGAAACTAAACTAGCCCGATAATGGTCTAATAGAGCCCATTAATCCAACTTTTTACTACACATACATATAGTAAACCGAAGTTGAACCGATAACAGACCGATAAAAGTTTATTAAAATAGCCCGATAATAAATCGACACCAGACCGGCCCGTTAACTATCATGTATAGTGCAGCCCACCTTAGCTCAAATCTCTTATTGGCATGTTGCAGACTGTCCCTAAAAAGCCCGAGACTGACTTGGTCTAGATAGAAACCAACCCTAACTAGTCTGTTGACACCCTTATTTCCATCTAGTCTTTTGAACACAGGTTATGTTAATCCTTCTTCTCCTCATAACGTCTATCAATTCTAGGCTCTTATCCGTTAAAGATCCTATGTTCCAAGATACTAATCCAATCCAATGCTTATGGACTAGCTTCTTTACCTGCACTCGTCCACAGTTAGAGAACTCTTCCCTACTTATCACCGTATTCGAACGTTGATGCTACGGCTTTTACCTATTTTTCGCTACACTACGGTCCAAGTATAACACTTTGTTTACGAAGAATGATCTAGTATTATACTAAATATCTTTTGTTTGTAAATCTATGTTAAGGGTTTGGTTAGATTTTTTTAGGTGTCATCTACCAACCTGATGAATCAATCCTCCTCCTTTATTTGGATTTAGGATTGACAACATAACGTTGACAGAGCCTAAAAAATATATCAAAATACTAATGAATTTACTGGAAAAGTTGAAAAAATAATTCGCTACAGTTAATAAATTTCAAAGTAGTGACAAAATCATGATTTCAATTTTCAATCAAAGGGAGTCAAAAGAATATATCAAAGTGTCAATGAATCTATTCAAGACGATTGAAAATTTAAAAGATAGCAACAAAATAATGATTTTTCAACTCATTTTGGATGAAGGTTCTTGGTAGGCCATATAACTTACCTAAGCTCCGTGCCTAAATATGCAATGTTCAAAGGTGACGTTGAAATTCATAACACTTAGATATTTAGGAAATTATCTGTATTAGTCACGTATTAAATTTTAGTTTTAAAATAAATTATTTATAAATTTACTCTTTCTTGTATGTCACGCAACATAACCCCAAGAATAGTTCCGTTGGTTAAGAACCATATTTCACGAAGTAAGGTTTTAAGTTTGATCCTCTCCATCTTTAGGGATTATCCACCAATGGTTCTCATGGACCTGATACATCTGAATGGTGGGGTCTCCCCGGGCGGGGGGGGGGGGTCCGTAGTGAAAAAAAAAAAATAAATGTGTCCACGGCCCCTGGGCACGGCTCGATTCCAAAAATTTAATACTTAATTTTGTCATATTAAAATGTTATTTTAGATTGACATTTGATATATAAGTGAGGGACTTTGGGTCTTACTTATCTACATGCCAAGAAATATACCTTTGCTCTATTAAATCCGACCAAATTTGGAATTCAGAAATGACTTTCTCCGATTTGGGTTTTTTTTTTTTTTTTTTTTACTGTGGTTCCATCCCTAATCTGTTATATTACTCCCACCAAATCTCTTCCGTTGGATCTAAGTAATTCAGATGATTTCCCGGGGTTTTTATCGTCGTCACTCCCACCAAATCTCTTCCGTTGGATCTCGTCGGCACCAAGTGGCAGGATCTCCAGTGGGTGCCGCTGCAAGACAGTCAAATCCAAGTTACATCTCTTTCATTCCAACAAACTTTGTATCCGTTGGGTCCAGCAATGGACGTTATCACGTGGCGCACGGAAAACCAGAAAAATGGCAAGAAATGTTATCTTTTTAACTGCAAAACTACCTTCTAGAATCAAAATCAGTGGGCCCAGGGGATATTTGGGGAATGAAAGATTGCCGACAGGATATAATCCCAACCCCAACTTATTACCGTATCACATCTTTATACATATTTGGGATAAAACTCAAACTTTAGTGGGCCAGAGAATCCACGTTCCGGGAAATGAAGGTTGTCGAGCTTCGATTGGATTTGAAAAAAATAAATAAAAAAAATTTTACATTTTTTTTTGGTATTCAAATTCTCTACATTTAAAAAATAAAATTAAAATTTACATCTAATAATAATCATAAGAAATTTAAATAATTTATAAAAATTTAATTATTTTAAATTTTGAAAATTTTCACTTCCTTCCTTTCTTTTAATTTTCGTTGCAACCAAGTTGGGCTAGTGTTGGAGTCTACTCATAGAAATTTCAGATATCGTCTATTCTTAAAAATTTCAGGTATCATACATTTGGAATCTTATGTTGAGTTATATATTTTCATTTTTATTCCAAATGAGCTAAATAGCATTGCTGACTTCTGATTTGATCGTGAACATGACAATTTGGCCCATTTTTGATACTTGGACACTAGATCAGTGTATTCTTGTATGGTCGTGCTTTTCTCGTGTTCAGTAAATTCATTTTCATGAAGAAAAAAATGTATTTATAAAAATAAATTAAAATTACTTAATGCTTTCTACAGATTTTTTTTTTCTGGATAAAATTTTCTACATAATCGTACTACTACGCTTTTACATGACCTTTTACGCTTTCTACATGACCTTACGCTTCTAAATTCCCACCATCATAACTCTAGGTAGTGAAAATAAATTAATGTTCTTTTTTCTCCTTTTTTCCTCACCCAGAATCGAAGAATCGAAATTGTCTCTTCATAGGGGTTTCAAAGGAGACTCAGCTACTACCAATCAATGCTTGATACGTGGACGTCGACTGAATCTAAGCTATCTAATGCATAAACCGACATCCCTTTGCATTTGACCGAGTCAAATGACTGAGGCATCGACGTGTGGCAACTACATCTCCTCCTAAACTTCATCATTGTCTATATTTAATGGATCCCACACTTTAAAGATAAATCCTAAATTATATCCACGGATCTCAAAAAAATACAATGTACATGCTGCCGGAGTGAGCAAATTCCATTCAACCACGACCGTTGACCCTCTCTGACCAATAGAATTCAAGAGTGGTGGCTGCATGAGCCGACGGTTTGGCTGCCGTACACGAGATCAACACGGTAAGGGATTAGAGTGGGTCCCATATTATTGGTTATCAAATCTTAAAAGTGGAGCGTTTAATGGCGCTAAACTACTGGGTCCCACGATAAGATCGTTACACTTGTTTTTTTCTTTAATTAAGCGGCCGTACCGAGAAACGCGGCGTGCGCGACTACGTGTGGATGGTATGGTTGTAGCCTTTCCAATTCGAGAAATAATTCATTGGCGGTTTAATTAGTTTACGCGGAAAAAACCATAATTTCAGTATTTATAGAAAGGCAGGCGGCCGGCACGTTTTCTGGATCCAATCGGCGCTCTTCGGTCCTTTCCTTCTTAAGCTGCTCATTTCCTCCGAATGGATCTGAGATGAATGTGGATGCTTCAGATTCATGGTAGGTAGATAGTTTCAGTGAACCAGTGAGCTCAATTGAAGTGACACTGCAACAGAAAGGGAAAAGAAGAGGAAGGAAATCATGGCGAAGAAAGCTGTGCTTTCCGTTTTGTCTGTTGTCGTTGTGGTTCTTGCGACCGCTGGTTTTGTTCGGAGTAGATTCATTGTTCCAGGGATTGATTCTTCTTCCGATCTGGTTTCTGATGGAATCGACAATGTTCAGGAACCATCCATTTTGTCATTCAAGCGGGTCCTCTCATCGGAGGAGACCTGCGAGCAGACGTATGGGTTCTTGCCCTGCACCACCACCGTCTTCGGGAATGTTTTCCTTATTGCTGTGTATGGATTCTTGATGTTCCAGGCTGCTACCTTCCTTTCTAATGGAAGTGAGCTTCTGCTTGAGATCCTTGGTCCTGGTATTATCGGTGGTCTTTTCCTTCCCATCCTCGGTGCCCTTCCCGATGCGATGCTCATCCTTGGTAAGATAAGAAAAAGCTTCATTCCTTCCTCCTTTTTTTACCTTCAATCTCTCTATCTCTCAAGAAAAAAAAAATTATATTTCCTCCTTCTGTTTATTTTGTTTGTCTAATGCAAAGTATTGATGCTCTGTGCTACCTTGGCTCTCTGGCTTCTGATTGGGTCTGCTGTTGATATTGCCTATTTCTCTTATCTCTGTGCCACTATTCTCTGCGATCTTTGAAGATTTCGGCTTTGTTTTCTGCGTTAGATCTGTTTTAATTATAAAAAAAAAAAAAGGACAGGTAATGGCTCTGTTTCTATTAAACTAGGTGATCTTCCTTTATTTTTGCAGGATTCTGCTTTTGATGAAAGTAAATCCCCTGTGTTAGGCTTGAATTCAGACGGGGTTAGCATATCTACCTTGTCCTGTAGACCAATTAAGAAATACTTTCTTCATATCAAGTCTAGTTATTGGTATAACTACGATTCCACCAGTTATCATATAAACAAGCAACCCCTTTTTTTGTCAGCAATGATTGAATTAATTAATAAAAAAAACAGTATACAAGGATTGATGGTAGTAAAAACTCCACCTTTGGCATTGCCATCAGCAGAGCCCTACCAACCATAAAGAGAAAAGTAATACTATTTAAAACGGAAACGAAGAAGCTCAGACACATCCCATACAACTTCCTTAGCCACAAGATGAGGACATGTATTCAATGCTTCAGAAGTCATTTCAGTAGCCGCTCTTTTTGCTGTCATAACTTGTCATTTAAGATCAAACTTATCCTTGACCCGAAATGTGTCCTCTCTATTAATTTGTGGTCATGTCAAAATGTAGACCAATTTGTTTGTGGATTTTCCACCTCTAGGCATTTGCTGATCTATCCACTGTGCTGGGGCAAGTAATACAAAAAGCTCTGAGTGGGGCCATATATTGTGGTATCCCAGCTGGAATAAAAGTTAGCGTGGCTATAGTAAGTGAACTCATTGAGATATCGAGTATGAATTGTTGGGATTTGGATGTCTTGTATTCGGTCACAAGGGTTTGTGAGCTAACTCCGAAGGGTCGTCAAGAGACCGTAGAACTTGAGGCCTTGAGGAGTTGGCGCCCCTTGCGTGTTATCTTTGTCTTTGGGATCTCGACAAATTGGGAGTTCCATAAGGAGGGTTCAAGGGCAGGAGCCAACGAGCCAAACTCTATAGGGCTATATAGGTGTTTCAGTAATTACACCTATATAGGGTTAGCTATAACTATATAACGATGAGTTTCTCTCTGTTATTGAGAAGAGGCATGAGGAAGAGCATTGTAACCCTATTCTCCATTGACAATGAAGCATGTCTCATCTCACGGTGGATGTACATAGGAAACCTGTTGAACCACATAAAATCTTTGTGTTGTGTGATTGTTTCTTTTTATTTTGTCTACTTTTCTGCATCGTGTTTAGGTTCGATTTCAAAATGAATTGACAGCAAGGGTTTCATTCCCTCAATTAGCTCATGGGGGCTGATGGGGTTGCAAATTCATATTGTATTATGAACCAAATTTTGATTCCAATCAGATTAAATTGTGTTTATGTACACCGATGTTTAATTTGTTAACGTTCCATGCTCAAGATAATTTTGTAGTTGCATTTCGTTCGTATATATTAAATTGGATAAAATCCTGATGTGGCTATCGTTGTTGTAACAATTAACTATAGTGGCTATATGGTTGAGCTAGACTACCAAATATGGCATGTATCCATGACCAATGCCCTTTTTCTAGTAGGAGATATTGTTACACTTTCTGTCCATTTTCAGAAAATTCTGTGTTTTCTTGATCCCATCTGACTAAATGGACTAAAATGTCAAAGTTTGGGATCATATGCTAGCACCTGTCGGGATTGTTGACGTTTGTCAGCCCCTAGTTCTTATGGAAGGAGTGGATTATCAGAACAAGGAAAATGAGCATATGTTAAAACAAATACCAAGAAACACGAAGAAATAAAACTATTCAAGCAAAGATGACAGAGAGATTTTACATGGTTCACACACCAATACGATGTGCCACATCCATGGGTGAAGGTGAAGATGATTCACTATGAAAAATGAGGCAGTACAATGGAGATCTCTCAAGAACATGCTCTATCTCAAAACCCTAGCTCAAAAATCCCCTTTCAAGCTTTTCTTTGTGGCTTAATATATATCTCCTCCAAGTCAAGTCGAACCGTGCTATGAGCCTCCTCCTCCCGCACCCCCAAACGAGATCAATGACCTCAAAAAAAATTTCTGTTCGGGTCACCACTAAATTTTGTCGGAGTGGGTCAATCTTTAAAGTGGGTACAAGAATTGAGACACACACACACCAGCATCAAAGGAGGATTCAACCTCTGCCCATTTCAAGGATCTCCACTATACATTAGGGATCAATATAATCACTAATCAAAGGCATTGCCTTGGAGATCAATATAATCTATCCTCTATTTATTATGCTGTGGATGATGCCATGTTGAAGGCATTCTTTCCAAAGCATTTGACAACCAGTTAAGTATTGCTTACATTGTCACCATCAGGTGAGTAACTTTTATATTTTACATATTTATCCTGCTTTTTTCGCTCTGAATAGGGTATATTATTATGGACCAATGGTTGCTGAGTTATTTTATTCTATTAAGTTTTCTGCTAATGAATTTTCTCATTTTTCTGCAGTATCTGGACTTTCTGGAAGTAGAGAAACTGCTCAAAGTCAGGTCTTGGTTGGAATGGGCTTGCTAGCTGGGTCAACTGTTATGCTTCTGACATTACTATGGGGATCTTGTGTAATCCTTGGCAAGTGTGACATTGAGGATTCAATTGCTAGTGATTTGAAAGATACAAAAGGGTTCAGCATAACAGGTACACTCTTATATGTGTCATTTTACTTGTTAATAGTGTCCAAGAGAGGGTAATGGCATGAGCACAGTACTACATGTTACCTATTTTGTAAATTATAGTTTTATAACTTTTTCCAATTAGAAATTTTTTTGGGAAAGTGCACTTTGTTTTCTCCTCGATTCTGAAATTTTGAACAATCCTCCTATGTAAAAAACCTGATTTTCAGCACATAGTTTAAGAAATATTGAATTGGGTGTAGGCAAATACATCATAATCCGTAAATTCTGTCTCTGCAGGATCTGGTGTTACTACTGATATCTGGACTTGTTATGCTGCAATGATCATGTCTGTTTCTATTATTCCATTTATCATTGTACAACTACCACAAATTCTCCATTCAAATTCTGGAAGACATTTAGCGGTCTTGATTGCACTTATTGTCTCCCTTGTGTTATTAATCACTTATTGCCTTTATCAGGTATTTGTTTTCATCTGCTGATCAATGCTTTTCAATACATTATGCTGTGTACCTGCATACATAATATTTTACAAAAATATGAAGGATTATATTTTGATTTGTTACCAATCAGAATGACATTTCAAAAATACAATTGTGCTTCAGAAAAAATATGATGCAGAAAATAAAATTACTTTGAATTCTTTGTTTCTTGATGATTTTCATATTGTGTATATTGTAACTATTCTGTGAGATGTGCTCTATTTTATATTTGTTTTCTGTGAACATTGTTGTATCACCTTTATTCTTTTTATAAGCAATGAAGAGGATAAAATGCTTATGAAAAATACTGAAGATTACAAAGAAGGGAGTTGACACATGAACAGGGTAAACAGTAAACTGCAGTCCTTGTGATTTCTTTGATAAATGTTAGACTAGAAATGGCATAAAGGATATGGAATACATAAGATATGGTGATTGTGGGTTTGGGGTCTTTCTTTCTTCTTCTTCTTCTTCTTCTTCTTCTTCTTCTTCTTCTTCTTCTTCTTCTTTTTATTTTTTTTTATTTTTTTTATTTTTTTATTCATGGATTTCTTGGAGTGATTTGATTTTTCTGTCTTTATTTTCTCTCTCAACTTTTTCTCCTAAAATTATCTTCTTCTGTTGCTGATCAAAACGCTACACACTGCATAACAAGGGTTTCCTCAGTAACAAGGGTTATAAAAAGACGTTATTCAGATTGGATTTAAATATAAACTGAATATTATTTGATAATATTATTATAAGATCTCATAGATCTCATAGGTATTGGATTTGAACTTCTGTTTGCATTGAATTAGAGTCAGATGTAACCATCTTCCAACAAGCTAATGAGGTTTCACACTTAATCAGCTGTGAAGATCAAATCACCATGCATCTTGCATTCCTTAAACGTAGGATGTAAATGATGTTAATGAAACTTTCCATAGTGAGGAGAAGGTTTTAAAATATGGTCGTATAAGTCTCTACAATTATGGAATATGTTAATTGTCCTTGTGTTGAACCCATTGAATTAAAGCTGAAGCTGATAAACTGGTGCATTCTTATTCCGTAATGGATTAAAAGTTTCTTTATTTGAGTTGTCAAAATTTGAAATTCGATCATATTATTTATTACCCAAAAAAAAGCCATATCATTTCTCAATTCATTATTATTTAAGTGAAATAACTTTCTTGGAGTGATATTATTGTCATCTGGTAAAGTTGCTATAGAGTTGCTTGTTTCTAGTCATTGTCTAAATAGTTAACTTTTCTGATTGAGGATTGGCTCATCATAAGTAAAAGCTCTGACTTATTCCCCCCCGCCCAACACAAAAACCCCCCAAATAATTCTGCAGGTCTTTCAGCCTTGGATTCAAAGGAGAAAGCTTGCATATGTAAAGCATAAACATGTAATATCAGGAATATTGAAACATTTGAAAAAGCATGCACTGGGAAGGCTCCTAACAGATGATGGTGAACCTAACACAGATGTTATCCGAAAGTTAGTCCACGTGATACTTACTATGGCTTCCATTGTTTGATACTACGTTCTATTTAATAATGTTTTTTTATTCATAACAGGCTTTTCAACTCAATTGATCTGGATTCAGATCAATGTTTATCAGCTTCTGAGCTAAGAGCATTGCTCATAGGTATTCAGTTTGATGAGGTGGACTTGGACAAGGATGATGCTGTTGAAAAACTATTGAGTGATTTTGATACATCTCATGACCGTCGTGTTGATGAGGAAGAGTTCGTGAAAGGAATCTCAAGATGGATTAATGTAGCCAAGCGTAATGTGGTTCCATCTGGCGATCCAGGTCCTCACACAATAAAGTTTATAAATGATTTTCATCAAGTAAGTATCTTTATGATGTGCCTTGCAATGATTTTAACCATTAGTTTAGCATTCTGACACCTTCAAAATGCATATTGCGTATGCAGGAAACCAAGAAAGAACATTATCTGCTGGGAGATACGAGTGATGAGGCTGTAGAGGCTGTTGAGAATCCCAGGTGGATTTCTATTAAAGCAGTATTAATGTTGCTAATGGGAACCATTATTGCTGCTGCATTTGCAGACCCCCTTGTTGATGCTGTTGACAACTTCTCTAGTGCTACAAGTATACCTTCATTCTTCATATCTTTTATAGTTCTGCCCTTGGCTACCAACTCAAGTGAGGCTGTGTCAGCACTTATTTTCGCTAGCCGGAAGAAGCAGAGGACTGCTTCTTTAACCTTCTCTGAGGTCTGTTTTATTTTTCCCCTTCTCTTGGAAATATCTAGAGTATATGTTTGTTTTTCACTGCTGCAGTGTTGCCTCCAAAGGTTGCTGCAACCTTGGACATCCTTGAGTGTGTCCAACGTGATTGTATTAAACTAGATCAGTTTGGACACTGGACCTGCCGTTATAAACTTTTTCTTTTTTGGGAAATTTGTTTTGGTCCTCTCCTCTTTAAAGAATCTAAGAAGGCGAGCCTTGGTGTGATAGTAAGTTGTCATATGGCAACCTGGTGGTCACGGGTTCGTAACATGGAAACAGTCTCTCCACGTTCCTGGGGTAAGGCTGTGTACATTCTGCCCTCCCCAGACCCTGCAGTAGCGGGATCCTTGTGCACTAGGATGCCCTTCTTTTTTTTTTCCTCTTTAAGGAATCTATGGGCGCACAGTCGTGTGTAACTTTGTGCCTTGTCAAGTTGTGTTGTGGCAATTCAGCTTTTTGGATATGTATTGATTAGGTATCAAATTTCAGACTCAAACTCAATCGTAACTTCACATGCATTGGCATTTTCTCTTGTATTTTTCTGCTTTTCATGTATTGACATGCACTATAACGCCCCCAAACCAAGCTCAAGGTTTCATGGGCATTATCCAAGACTACTTACCTTAATTACTCACAGGATCGTGATGTAAGACGGGTAGCCAACTTGTATACACTCAAACATTTCATATAACAGCGGAAGACTTATAAAAGTCTTAGACTAAACCAAACATACATTCATAATTCATAAAATGATATTCTAGATGTTAAGAGAATTGGTGATAGAATAATATCCATCAAACTTGTGTTAGGAAAAGAGAGAAATATAGTTATTGCCTATGTGCCGCAAATAGGATTAGATTGAAAATATTAAGAAACGATTTTGGAAGCATATGGATAGATTAGTTCAAGGAATTAGCCAAGAACAAAAGATTATTATAGGAGATCTAAATGGACCTGTTAGAAGAGATAGTAAAGGATATGCAAGGGATCAGTGGTAAAACTAGAAAAGATAAAATAAAGAATGAACAAATTAGAGTTACTTTAGGAGTAGCTCCAATACTTGATAACTTGATAGAATGTTTTTGATGTGGAATGGACATATGCAATAGAGGCCTATGAATGCTCTAGTAAGGACTAAGGACCAGTGATATGATTCAAATTGGAAAACTAAAGAGCCAGTGGTAGGCCTAAAATGACTGTAGGAGAATTCAGAATATACATGCATAACTTAGAACTAGTAACAAGTATGGCTTTGAATAGAGTTGATAGGAGACAGAAGATCCATGTAGCTGATCCCATTTAGTTGCAATTAGGATGAGTTGTGTTGATTGTGTCTAAAAGCACCTTCTATTCCATCTTGGCCATTGTCTCCGAAGTAGCAACCATTAAAATTGTTTGATAGACCAAGCTGATAGGTAAATCTGAACATGGAAGAATAGGCAGTCTTTCTCTAGTTCCTGATAATATATCCAACAGATCACCCCAGAATAAATTCTGAAATAGATTTCCATAACAGTGCCTTCTCTATTCTCTTCCTCTCCCAAGAAACATCATGTTGCTGTGCTCCTCCAATGTGCTCCAAATGCCTGCCTGCAAAATGAATCTTTACCACAGGTTAGTGGAGGTCAACACGCACAGTGGTTGTCGCATACAGCTGTAGATCAAGGTAGAGACACCCAAACACCTATCTGGCCCAGTAGTCTTGTTTAGGGTTTCCTATATCGAATGTGTGTTGCAGAGTGGAAGCTTTGAATACAATCTCTGGGGATTGGGTCCTACATGCTATTTTTCGGTGAGTTGACTCTTTTGGTTTTTATTTCTAGAGTACCTTTGGGCCTCACTAAAATTTGGTATAGATTTATATCGTTCTTTGAGTTTCCTTAAAAAAAAAGTTCTTTTTATCAATGATTCCAAGAACAGGCTGCTGGTAGCATTGATTTTCCCTTTCATATTTGGTCTAGAATTCATATGGTTCTTAAGTTTCCTTAAAAAATTCTGTATCACTGATTTAAGGAGCAGGCTATAGTCTGCATGGAATTTCCCTCCTATTGCTTATATAATTTCTCTAATTTCCAAGTCGTCTTTCAAGACTCTTCTTGACTAAAATGTCGTGTGACTCCATTGATCATGACACCTCTAGCTTCATTTTTTTGCCATTTCCTCCACCCCCCTGAAATATGTTCACCTTCTGGATTCGAATTCCTGATGTATTTTCAAAATGCTAATTTTTATGTACTTTGTCCTGCTTTTTTCCTTTTTTTGATTTCTCCAATCAATCACTCTTCACTACACAACCAGCACCTCTCTCATTTATTCAACAATGCTAACCTGATGACCCTATGCTTCTTATGCAATCTCCAAGGAACCAAATAGGTTCTCTATTGCTAGGGGAAGGAAAACTCGCTGTTATTTCTATGTACTGGAGTGAGCACAATGCTACACAAAAATAAATAAATAAATAAATAAACATGCACACAAACATAAAGGAGAAGCAATCAAGTGCCATTCAGGATGTTGAGATGGATGAGTGGAAAAATTAGATGATTAATAAAGATTGATGTGATTTAGAACTGGCCCAACATGAGATATGTTAGAGAATCATATGATGTGGTATGGGCATTTACTGTGAAGGCCATTGAATGCACCTATAAGGAGGAGTGACATGATAGTATTACGGGAGTTAAAAGACCAAGGGGGAGACTAAAAGTGACTTGGGAAGAAGTGGTGAGAAACGAATCAAATAGCCTTGGGTTGAACTCGGGCACCTGTAAACAAAGTTGAATGGCAAAGCAGGTAGTTCTGCATAGCCAACCCAATTTAGTAGGGAGAAGGGTAAGTTAAGTCGAGTTGGAATTACCACTTCAATGGAATTTATCAAATCACCTATATACTTGTAATATTTTACATGGTTAATAATGTAGATGCCATTAAAAAGAGTTGAACAGCAAAGAGGGTTTCTTGCAGCCCACTCCATTTGGTTGGGAAAAGGCTTTAGCTAAGTCAAGCTGGATTTACAATTTCAAAGGAGCTTATCTGATCACAACTCAGCTGAGTATATGCAAGATTTTATATTGTTTGCAATGTACTTTTAGCCATATATAGAGGCCTACATTCCAAGAACAATACTGTCAATTCTATTAGGATTTAAGCAAACTTTTTTTATAAGCACCAAAGCAACCAATTTTTTAAAAAATAGTTATTCTAATGGTCATCCATTTAAATTTTGGTGCTTCATCTTCTCTTGTATTATTCAATGGGATTTTCCCTTGATGACACCCATGTTCTCACTCTAGTGATCTATTCATATGCTTCTTTGGGGTTAATCCAATGCTAGACGGGGAGTTGGTAAGGATCCTTGTTCACTTACCTTTGCCTTGAACTCCTTATGGGGAGGTGTAACGTAATATTGCAGGTTCTAAGAACTATGATGATTAGCCTCTGACAGGATGATATCAATAGTCATGATGAAATCAAAGAAATAGGCTTTGGATGTTTTTGTATGCAGTGGTTAGTGGTTACAGTACTCAAATCCAGGACAGATAAAAGTTCCTTTTATTAATTCAGGACAGATAAATTGAACATGCAATTTTTTGTCATATACTGGTTGTGGGACAGGCACTGCTATTATATGAGACTCATTGCTCTATTTGTTTTTTCTTTTTCTTTTTTGGTGCGTATGTGTGCTGCAGATATATGGTGCAGTGACGATGAACAATCTCCTTTGCCTGGCTGTCTTCTTAGCCATTGTTTACATGAGGCACTTGACATGGGACTTCTCAGCTGAAGTGCTAGTCATTCTTATTGTGTGTCTGGTGATGGGTTTCTTTGCCAGCTTCCGCACCACCTTCTCTCTATGGACATGCTCAGTGGCCTATCTGCTTTACCCATTCTCTCTGGCACTGGTTTATGTTCTTGACAATGTTTTTGGTTGGTCATAGACAGATGAGGTCATCAAGTAGAGTAGAGGGGCAGAGGCAAATCACTTCTCTATGGTACATCCTTTTAGTTCTCCTTGGATGTTGCTGGTTGTTATTTTTATTTTTATTTTTTTATTTTTATTTTTTCCGTTCTTTCCCTGTTACCTTTGTAACCTCATGGAGGAAATGTTTCTAATCAATGAATTAATAAACTATACTAATTCCCTATGATTTGCATCTTGCTTTGATCTTGAAAACATCATCTTGTTATTGCTTTATTTTGTACCTTTGTTATTATTAGGCAAACCATTGCCCTGCCCACCAATTGCTCACAGCATACATTGAAGTTATAAGAGAAACAATTTAGCGGTATTTTCACTATCAGCACCGCACACATTTTAGATGCTTGGCCAAGTTGGTCTAAGCCATATCTGTTCCAGAACTCAATCTTCTTGCGTGTGGTCATTTTGGCTTTGTAGTTAACTCAATTACCAGTTCACAAGAGCAATCTTAAGCTGCTCAGAACTGTTGATGTTGCAGCGCTGCTCCTCATTCTTGCTTCTATTTTCAGGTTTGAATTTGGAAAAGTCATGCTCTCATGAGTTTTCAGGATCCAACAGAGAACACCATGGTCCAGGGACTGGCTTCCCCTCTTTGTTGTTACTTTGGTTGGATATCCATATATTTATTTGTGTGTTGAATCGGTATATGGAGATAACCAGTAGAAATGACTTAACATCACTCAAGGTCCTGTCTATCATGTGCACATGGGGTTAGCTGTTGGAACTGTGTCCATCAAATATATCGAATTGTTTAATGTTCTCGACCAAAAAAAAAAAAAAAAAATTGTTTAATGTTACTTTTTTATTTGCATGATAAATTAATCGGTGGTGGTTGTCCTTAATTAGGTTCTAACCTAAAATTTTGCTCAAAGCTAAGGACATAATTGGGCATTCTGTTCATATGGCCGCCACGCTGTGTGTTCGGGGAATGGCAAGTCCAGACATTAGTATGTGCATTGAATTTGATTGCATGAGAATCTTGAGTGGTACAGTCAGTCGTGTTTGGAACAAGATTGCCTTTGTTGAGTTATAATAGATCCCCAGACATGAGAGGTCCTTACGTTGAAATTAGGTATTATGAGCTTTGGTGTACCAATTGTAATTAGGTATTATGAGCTTTGGTGTACCAACATTTGATGTCTCCTGGACTATATATATATATATATATATATATATATATATATATATATATATATATATATATATATATATTGGGTAAAGTCCTGGACTATATATCGGTGCACTATGTTCATGATGTTTATCTGTAGACAAAAAAGATACTCAACATAAAATCCACTTCCCCCACATGGTGAATATTTAGAGAGAAAATGTTTGTACATGGTTGAATGAAATTCCGGATCCGGTGTCGGTTTTGTAAATAATTTACAAAAAGGTTCAAAGTATTAATAAAAAGGGCTAAAGAACGAGGGGGGGGGAGATCGTCTCCAGTCATCTAGTCCGTCCAGTCGTGGACGGATGGATTGGATTTAAAAGACACGTCCCCCAATGTATTAGTATGCGTGTCTTTTACATCTAGTCCGTCCGTTTGCGGCTGGACGAACTGGACGGACTGGAGACTATCTCAATCCGGGGAGGGGGAGTAGTAACCATGCAGCTTGGGTTTCGTCCCTTGGTTTACAGTTCTTCTCCCTTCCGTCTTCTGTTTTTCCTTTAAACTCTAATGTCTTCAAACGATTAGACGTAGAGATGTCTTTTCCGTCTTTCTTCTCCTCATTTAATAGGGGAAGGATAGTTTTCAAATTATACTTCTTCATCCAACGGCTGATAGTACAACTGTATATCTACGCAGTATCCAGCTGCATTCTCTAGCAACTCTTGCAGCTTTGGAAGCCTCCGGCTTCTGCCAGGTACTTCTAGCCCCACTCAATGGTGGGAGTGAAAGCAAACCATGCTTTGGGTGTTGCCATTATTATTTTAAAATGTTTCGAATTTTTTTTTTTTGGTGTCCAATCAATGGTACACATTCCTTCCGTACGATAATACAGACTAAGATGGTGATAGTATCTTTTTCCATGCCTATTGGTCCATCATGGCTTTGTTTGGTTGCAAAGGGAATCGAAGGGAAGGGAAGTGAAGGGAAGGGAAATGAAAATTTTATACTTTAAATAGAAACTTGTAATGATTACAGCACATGTTATCAAATTACTATCTGACTAATTCCAAATTATTTCATATTTAGTTATTAACTTACACTTCAACTTTGCATTCAAATCCTTCCCATTTGAAAAGAAAAATTAATTTTACATCTTATAAGTATCATTAATAAATATGTTAAGAAGTTAAGGTAATTTATACAATCATGTTATGTTACAACTATAAAAGTTTTCATTTAAAGTTAAAAAATTTTACTTCCCTTGCCTTCAATTCCCCTTGCAACCAAATAAAGTTTATATTATATTGTAAAATAAAGGGAAATGATTACACTCAATTTACTATCTTTTAAACACGATAATTATTTTACTTAATTGTATGCTTAGATGTAATTATTTCCTGTTAGGAATTAAAAATCCCTATTATTTATTAATTGATAATTAATGGAATTGCACTTCTTACCACTTCAGCATATCCGGGAGTTACAACAGGACAATTATTCTTATAAATAAAGGAGAGGGAGGATAAAGTCTCCAAGATTTGGATTCTCTCTCATGCTTCTACGTTTTTAGTTCTCCCCTTTTTTATTTTTGAATTTAGGGTTTTGAACCCTAAAGTAGTTAAGATGTAATAATTAATTGGATTATTATCCCAGAATTGTACTGTCCTAAGTGGCAAACAATGATGTACTAGTCTAGATGACTTAAGCATATATGTTGTTGATGAACATTATATCTTGTTGATTGTTCAATAAGCTATGTTTGTTTTGATGTAAAATTTTACGTGTAATATTATATATATATTTTTTCAATATTTGTTTCCAAGAGGTAATATATGGTGATATTTAAGGGCAAGGGAAAATGAACTTCATCTTTCTTTTACTAATTAGAAACAAATATTGAAAAAAATTTACATATAAAATTTTATGTCAAAACAGACAGAGTCATAATGTGTGTATGCAAACTATGTTTTGGGAAACTTTAAAGAAGTGTGTTGATATGGTGATATGTGCTAACATGTTTGTTAAGTGACATATACACATCATACTGGATGATCAAGATGAAGTTCATCAAGCATCTCAACAGAAGAAAGAGTTCAAGCAAGCAAGGCAAGAATACTAAGTCTCAGTTTGGTTACAAGGGAAATTAAAGAGAAAAGAAGTTAAATTTTCAAACTTAAAAATGAAACTTTTATAGCTATAGGCTTACAATACAACATTATTGTATAAACTACTTAAATATCTTACCATATTTAGAAATAATACTTATTAGATGTAAATTTTAGAAAAAATTTCATCTACACCTTAACAAGGATTGCTAACATCATCTACACCCACAAGATTGCAAAAACATCACCTAGGTCCACTTAACTGACAGAAATCGCTAAAATTGTTGAAATATAGTTTTACCCCTCATATTATAAATTGAAAAATTAAAAAAAATATGTGGATTTATTAATTTGACCTTCAAATCAAACTTATATTTTCTCTCCCTCTTTCCTTTTCACTCTCACCCAAGCCATAACCCCTATAGTTGGAGTCCCCTCTGCGTTGTGTGTCCATGGCAACATCCCATTTCCGGCATCCCAGAGAAAACAACCAAAACATGACCCACCATCTTCATGCAACGCATAGAAGGAGACACAAATGTTGAAGGAGGAAAATTGATCAGAAGTTTCTTGTCATCAATTTAAACTTTGAAAGAGAAATCATCATCAACAACAACCGGCATGAAAATAACAGAAAATTACTGTTTATCCCTAACAAATTTCTTTATGCAAAATCCATTCATTTACAAATGTAAGAATACAATTTTTCATTCACAAACAACTCTAACATCATTATTATTTTAGGCCACCTATAGACAAACACGTTAAAAAAAAAAAAAAAAAAAAAGGAATTCAAAGGATCACCGACTCAAACCCTTTCATAGCTTCAGCATCTCTTCTCGTTTCTCCAGAAGAAATCTCAGGTATCACTCCACCGCTCGTAGCCGCATACTCCATTTTAGAGTCTTGAACGGCAAAACCAGTGTTTTCCTTCAATGGCAGATCCTCATTATGAACTACGAAAACCCTAAAATCCATTGTTTCAACTATTTGTTTAGAATCGATCTCCAACGATACACTAGCTTCTACACGTCCCACCTTCTCCCCTTCCACATGTTCGGCTACCGAACCAACATTACCACCATTTGAATCTAAATCCCTTACCTCTTTATCTCAAATCCTGACTTCAGCCTTGTCCTCCGTTTCTCCACTGATGAGTTCAAAATCCAGAAACCCAGCAACCGTCATCGTCAAACACTCTGTTCATCAATTCGAGCAACGGAGCGATGCTCACCAGTCGTAGCTCCCGAAACCCTAATTACATCAAGATGTTCCACACCATAGGGGGAGGCAGATCAGCAGTGAGATTGGAATTTCTATTTAATTCGTGCTAATTGTTCAACAAAGATATCTTTACGGTCGTCGTCAACTCTTTATGGTTGTCGTCGTCAAGAAGAGGATTGGGGGTAGGGTAACAAATCAAATAAAGGGTATAATAGTCTTTAACCTGGATAAAAGGGTAGTATTGTCCATCAAATTTTTCAATGCTGCTGACATCAACATCTAACGAAAATCTTCTGACGGAGTGGACTTCTTTGATTAGTAAAGCAAAGTTTTTGGGTAGTAGTTGATGTTTTTGCTATTTTGTGGACGTAAATGATGTTAGCAATCCTTGTTGGGTGTAGATGAATTTTTTTCTAAATTTATTTCACTTTTCAAATGCAAGGGCAAAGTAAAATATAGAAAAAATTTCATCTACACCCCATCAAAGATTGTTAACATCATCTACACCCATAAGAATGCAGAAACATCACCTAGGTCCACTTAACTGACGAAAATCACTAAAATTATTGAAATATAATTTTACCCTTCATTTTTATATTTTATCCTTTTAATTTTAAATAACTTAAAAGATTTATTTCAAACAACCTTCTTCTCCGGAAATGCAAAGAAAGAAATGTTTATGTATAGAAGTAGCAATCATCTCTCCTCAAGCTCTTCACCGGATGAATATGGTATATCAATCATCTCTCCTCAAGCTCTCTCACCACGGATCCTACGGGAAAGCTGGATATCCTTGGGCATGATAGTGACACGCTTAGCATGAATTGCACACAGGTTTGTGTCCTCGAACAGACCGACGAGGTATGCCTCTGCTACCTCTTGCAAAGCCAAAACTGCATGGATTTGGAAACGTAGATCCGTCTGCAATACCAGATATCATTATATGAGAGACATAACCAAAATTTCCAAAAAAGAGAAATAGCACAGCAAAAGAACAGAACAGTATCAACAGCAAACTTCCAAAATCACCTTAAAATCCTGAGCAATTTCACGGACTAGCCTCTGGAATGGCAGTTTCCTGATAAGGAGTTCTGTGCTCTTTCCGATACTTTCGAATTTCACTGGAAAGAACAGAGCAATTGAAAAAATAAAATAACAGACCAATTGAAAAAATAAAATAACAGAGACAATCTAATAACCCATAAATTTGAAACTCGAGAAGCATGAAAACTCATTTGATGCTCCAATGCATACCGAAGGGCAACAGTTTCGAGCTCAGTATCTGTGGGGCTTCTTCACTCCTCCAGTTGTTGGAGCAGATTTACGTGCAGCCTACAATATATATCTCAAATGAGAAAATTTGTTTTCCAATCTCTTGTGACCAAAAGACAACAACTGAAAAGGAAAGGAGGAAACCCACCTTGGTAGCAAGTTGCTTCCTTGGAGCTATTCCACATGTGGACTTGCGAGCTGTCTGTTTGGTACGCGCCATTTGCAATTGCAACATCCACTTCCAATTTCAACATTTCGAATTCTCATACACAATTGCTACTTCTATACATAAACATCTAAATTGTCTTCCAGTTAAGAAGGGACCGGAAATGCAAAGAAAGAAATATGTGTACTTGCGCCACCGCCAAGAGCTTGATGAACCGATTTCCGACGAGATTGTGATGAAACAGACGATTGACGAGTCAAATCATCGTCTCCCATGGTGGCTATACGTTAGGGTTTCATAGCAAGAAAGGGCAGAAGAGGAAAGAAGAAGAGGAAAGGAAGAAGAAGAAGAAGGGTAAAATGGTATTTTAACTTTACTCTAAGGGCAGTATTGTCCATGAAAAATTTTATTTCAGTTGACGTCAGCATCTAATGGAAATTAACTGACGGAGTGGACTTCTTTGATTACTACAGCCAAAGTTTTGGGACCTAGGTGATGTTTTTGCAAACTTGTGGGTGTAGATGATGTTAACAATCTTTGATGGGGTGTAGATGTAATTTTTTTCTAAAATATAATTTAATAAGAATAAATTTCAGCTACCCCCCAAAATAGTTTCGAAACATCACCTACCACCCATACCTTTCAAAAAACATCAACTACCACCCAAACGTTTACCACCGTTAATCAAATAGGTCCATTCCGTTAAACGAATTCCGTTAGTCGCTGATGTCACCCAAAATTGATTTTGAAATGGACAATAATGCCCTAAGGAAATGTTAAAAGATGATTTTACCCTCCTTCACTTAAGGAGGGTAAAACCCCAAATCTAAATCATGTTTCTTCTTCTTTACCCGCTGAAACCTAGCTATGGAAACCTACAGCAATCGGATGACCCTCCGAAACTGAGAAATAAAATGATTCCTTGCCATCGTCAATTGCCGACCCTTTTCCGAGACTCTTTTTTAACTCATTTTTCAGGATCTTGGCTATCATTCTCCTATGTTTTTCCTTCCAATTCCTAATCTTGATTTTCTTCTATTTTTCCTTCTACTTTATTTTTATTCTGGCAGCGCCATTTATTCAGGCGACCAACCAGGTAGTTTTTTTCTTTTCTTTCTACTCGTCGTCCTATGCTACTTTTCTGGTTTTCTTCTTCCTGTGCGTTTTTGTCTCTGGAATTTTTTTTTCTTCTCCTCCTTCTTCCTCTGCCTCATTCTTTTTCTTCATTTTTGTTTTCTTTTATTTGTTTCTTTATCTTCTTATTCTTCAATTCTCCATCTGTTTTCTTTTATTTCTTGTCTGGTTCTTTTTTTCTCCCTTCCTTCTCCGGCGACATGGCTGACAACCAACCAGTGGAGGGAACCAGGTCACCCCCATGGATTTCAAATTTTCATCGAAACTGAACATTTCTTCCAAATTTCATATCTCTTTAGGGTGAAAAGAGTCTCCTATTGTCGGCGATTTCAATATTTCTTATGCAGATCTAGCAACGATGAAGAGCCGATTGGCGGGCTTAGGCTTCCAGTTGCACAGTAACAACCAAATCCATCTCGACTTGAAAAAACCCTAGATTATTCCCAAAGGGTATGTGTTTGTGTTCTCCGATGATACAAGATAGTTTCTTCAGGTGCAGGTTCTAAGACAAATTTGTTTTTTTTTTTGATAAGTTAGAAAATGAGATGGGATATATTAATAATTTTATTAGTTTTTTAAAATTTTCAATTAAAAACGAAAAGGGTAAAAATGTCTAATAGTGATTTCAGTCTCTTGCGTCAGTTACTTGGGTGTAATTGATGTTTTTTGAAAAGTGTGGGTGGTAGATGATGTTTCGAAACTATTATGGGGGGTAGCTGAAATTTATCCTTTAATAACTAAACATGTAACAATTTGAAGTTAATAACATAATCATGTGATAGCATTTGTTGTCATGATTATAAAATTTTTACTTCTCATTAATTTCCCTTGTAACCAATGAACTTAAAGCAAGAAGTTGATCAAGCCATTCCAAGCAAATTGAAGCCCTTGATTACATTTAAAAAACTTCACCAAACCACAACAATTGAAGAGTTGACGGATTCATGAGTCGGTGCAAACTACTGAGTCAAAAGGAGAAGATGATCAAGATCAAGCTTCACAAAATATAGGATTAGTGATCTTATGTAATCTTAAGTAATGGTTCTAGCTAAACCCAAATGCCTTAAAAAGTATTTTAATCGTCACTCCATAAGCTGAGAAAGTCAAACCAGTCTAAAAGGAAAAAAGTTGACTACTTAACTAACTGAACAGGGTGGACTGTTGACTGGATCTCAGAGGGGGTGGATCATCTACTTGATGTCCAAGGCTAGCTTGTGTATAAATTTGCAAGGTAATCGATCCCCCAGAATAAGCTGTCGACCAACTAGGGCAGTCGACTAGATCTCGGAGGGGTGGATCATCAGCTTGATGTCCGAGGTTAGCTTAGGTATAAATTTACAAGGTGACCGATTGGCCAGAGTAGGCTGTTGACTGACTAGAGGCATGTTAGACATTATTGTAATTAGGGTTTCAACCAAACCCATCCCAATCCATACAAGAACCTTATAATACAATGGAAAAGCCATAAACTGTAAATCATAAAGACATACCTATTTGAAGAGACCAATTCCTGTACACTCCAAGCTATTCCAATCTTTGATCGAAATCCCTCGGTTACAGTCTTCCACAGCCTCCAGAGGATATCTTGATGTCTCTTGCTAATGGTTGCAGAGAGAACTTCATTAACTGTGACTGTGGGGACTCTAACCTAGTATTTATAGAATACTGCTGTAACCTTAAAACCCTTTCCATAATAGAATTAGGGTTAGCAAACCTATCTCATACAGTGTGACGAACCAAATCAAACCAGTTCTACCATGCTAATTAGACTCCCACTGAATTAATTGGTTTAGGTAATTAATTAAACCCACATATAAGTCTAACAATCTCCCACTTGGGTTATATTAATTACAAAATCATCATTAGTAAGTGTGGCTATATAATCCAACACACTAAATCGTCAACAACGGATAATACACTTGGGTTATATTAATTACAAAATCATCATTAGTAAGTGTGGCCATATAATCCAACACACTAAATCGTCACTAACTTTGAAACATCTATCAAGCCTACCAATGCGAGCAACAACGGATAATACACCTCATTATATGGTGTACAAATTTTTGTCAGACACATAAGAGGTCTACTCAATATATGAATCACCTAAGATAATGCATGAAAGTAAACTCTCATGCGAGTCCAAACTTTGATTAAAGAATCTTAATCAAAATGCCCTGAAACCTTTATGGGCAATAAAACATGGTATTTAAATAAAGTAGAAGCATAATACCACACATTAGCTAGACATGTCACACCCCAATTCTGGACTAACCAATGGTGTGATGAACTGTCATAAAAACCAAAAGTTCAAACCAGGATCTCGTATAGGCTATGCCAACCATGTTAAATCAAAACACATTCCACAGTAATAATCAGAGATATTTAAGTAAATAGCGGAAGTCTTATTAATAATGAACTGAGGTTTACATGATAAATAATTAAATGATCCAGTTATCTCCAATTAATTAAAACATAATGAATACATATTACAAGTATCAAAATACGAAAGTTAAACACTAAGCGTAACCACGGTGGAAACACTCGCTTGACGAGTCTTGCTCGTCCTCCATAGCTTGCACATCCATAGCCGCTACATATCTATATGTTGGCATATCCATGTAGTCTTCAATAGTAACACCTGCAACATCAGAAACTAAAAAGAATTGCACACGCGAGGGTCAGCTCTCCAACTTGAGCTCAGTGAGAAAACAAAACAATGCAACAAATGCATGCATTCAATTCATATATTTGGTCTGATTTTTAAGTTTGCAATTTACTATAAAAAGGTTTGGAGGCCCCCACAACTCTATACAAGAGTGTGTGAATCCACCCAATGGATCAAACACCATTGCCGTCCTACATGCACCCACCATGGAATAGAGATAGAGCTAAAGTGTCCGGATCACACACCGCCAACACTTCCCCTGAAGCCCTACCCATACCAACACGTAAGCCCCTGTTGGCGAGGGCTTGCAAACTGGACTCGTAACTAACCAATCCTAAATATCATCCAATGTATCCAAGGCCTCACCCCAGCATCCCTCAATAAGTTTATAGAGATAGAGCTAAGGCCCTCCGACAGAGTCGAAGACTACATGGTTCGAAACCACCTCCCTTGATGCCCTACAACGTAATAGTTCTGCTAAGGTAATGGCGATACGACGATGTCAGTGAACAAGACTTGAGTAGAGTCTGATGACCAGGATGAACCACAATGTTACATCCTCCCCCTGATGCTTTATTCATGTCCAACATACTAACCACACACACACAATCACATGCCTATTCCTAGCATCATCATCATGATGTTATAAATATACATTATATAAATATGCATGAGCAGTAATAACAGAAATATTAGATAACATGTGAGATGCACATTACAAACATACAAGCATAGAATCAATCATGGCATTGGACTCAATAAATAAAACAGCTTATTATTAGCCAATTAGTTTAGGTCTTGTTCCCTCACCTTTGATCGATGTTTGTTCCTCTCCCAAGCTTTAGAAGTCACTTTGAATCTATTAGGAACCTAAACAATTAATGTATTTAAGTTAGGATTCAAGTTTATCAAGTTACAGTAGTTAAAAACCTTGTTTGGTCTTAAAATATGATTGTTGTTATCGTGTGGTCGGACGTGTGGTCAGACCTGTGGTTGGAATATATGCGACCACACACTATATGGTCGGACCCTGTGGTTGCATGTTATGCGACCACACCCTGAGACCACACCTTTCCTTGGAACTTCCTGAATAGCTGTGGTTGATCCTCTGGTCACCCTGTGGTCGACCACAGGCTGCAACCACATGATGTTTGGTCAATTTTTCATCTTCAATCCGAATTCTTCCTGAGTCGATTCCTTGGCTCATCACTTGGGTTCATCCTATGATTGTCCTATGGCCACTATTTATAGTTTTTCATTAACCATTATCTTTAACCTATTCTCTTATGGTTTTCATTAGAAATTCCATAACCGAAATCGTTACATTAGATTCAACGCATCAACTTGATAAAAGGAACCTATCCTATTTGATCTAGCCTACAGAGTCAAGTCCATACCTTAAGCTTGTTGTAGGGATGAATTCTTCTCTATAAAACCTTTCTCTCAGCCTCCTTCTCCAAATCTCCTTCTTCTCCTTCTCTTCCTCTCTCTTTTCCTTTTAGGTTTAGAGTTTCAATTTGGGTTCTAAAAGAGTAAGAGAGGCTAAGGAACGTCCCTTATATAGAGAAAAACCTTTATATAGAGTCCTACTTTAATTAGGAAAGAACCCCCCTCAGATTAGGAAAGTTTTCTAAACACATACATCGGTTCAACATCGTGTGGTCGCACATGGGGTCACAGAATCAGTCCACCACACGTCTCAAAACTACGACCACACATCCCAGACTCGAGTGGTCTCAATATTCTAAGGTGTGGTTGACCACACCTATTTAGGTATGCGACCACACGCTCCTAATTTGATGGTTTTGGTTTGAATTATATACCTAGCCTTGTGGTTTCTTCATACAATTGGTTCACTTGAACTAGTCATGATGGGAAGATCGATCATGATACGAGAACGTAAGGTTAGACCGGGTTCGTGGCATACAGATCTTACAAGACACCGCCTTCATTCCTTTGGCTAAATACTGTCTTCTTTGGCTAAATATTGTCTTGTACTTTCTAGCTAAATACCGCCTTGTACTCTCAGGCTAAACATTACCACAGTAACCCCGACTGAATACTATCTTGTTACAACAGCTGAATATCGTCCAAAATCTTTGACATATCAAGTACATATAACTATGTAAGCAAAATAGCAATAATGCAAATGTTAATGTAAAAAAAACCATGATTACAAAATTGTGCCCATCAAACCATGAGTAATACAATCAAATACAGACAAACAATGTCATAATATAAACATAAAGAGTCTCCCACTGATTGAGCATATCAAAAGACTCCCATTGATTTCCAAATATTTGGCCACTCAAGCCTCTGATAAAATTAATTGTTTTTCTACCATGAATAATTTTTACTTAGTCCCAGAACCTTTTTCTTTTCCAACACTGTCTGATTTTACAATTATAGATTAATTCATCATTAATCCTCTCCTTAGTTAATTCTTTGCTACATGTGTAGTTTTATTTAATTGTTTACACTCTGCCATATTGGTCATCTTGCGTCTTGTATCACTGGTTTGAACCTATGGGGCTATTCAAGCCCTTTTAAAAATCTACCAGTCATCACACTTTGTTGTTCATAGACACAATAACTCACTATTCACCAAGTCCTAGGATTATACAACAATATTTAGGTTCTTCCTTTCAGCAAATAGAGTTAAACTCATTCAAGTTTCACTTCTCTCTCACAATACCATTACCTATCAAAACTGATATTTAGAGAGCTAAGTCATTAAACTATATTTCTATCATTTTTTAGAAATATTAAAATTTTCCTTTGGATATCTCTCAGACAAACCCTTTATAATAAATTTCATTCTAATGCTACTACACAAGACATCATGAAAAGAACACCACATAGGCAGAGAACATTTCTCAAAGGAATACATTATAGTTAAGTAATTTTGGATTAGTTTCTAATCCTTTTGCTGGAACCTTGGCCAAGTTGAGCATTGAGAGCAACTTTGTGTATTGTCATTGTTGACAACCTTGGCAACCTTTAGACAGTTGGCAGAGTGATATGGAGGAGAGAGAATGTCAATAGGTAGTATATCTAGTAAGTAGACATGGTTGGTCAGTTAAAAGCCCACATGGTAAGACAGTCTACACAGTGCTCTATGTGTGTGTAGTGTAATGCAAGAAAGGTAGAGAAAGAAGAGAGAGAAAAAAGAGAGAGAATGTAGAGAGAGAAAGTAGAGAGAAATAGAGTGGGTGGGACCCACTGGAGAGGTGGCATGCCACCATGGCAACCAGCCTAGCCACGTCCATGTAGGTGCACAGCAGCAGCCCAGCAGCCAAGGCCACTCGGCCATGCCTCCAGGCAGCAGGTCATGCCCAGCAAGGCCAAGCCATGTGCACAGCACAGCAGGGCCATGCCGTGCACACAGCACAGCAAGCATGCCCCGCAGGCCCGCAAGGCAAGCCTACAGTGGGCGCGCCTTGCAAGCCCTCGCAAGGCCTGATCCTCTTGTACATCACGTGTTCGAGGCTTTGCCTTTGCTCTCGGTAAGCAAAGCACCTCAGTCAATGGTTTTAACAAACCTCGGTCACAGAGGGTATTTGGAAGAAAGGCAGGGGCTCTTTGGTCAAGGCAAAAAGAAGGTGATCCGATGTAGAAGGCCTAGATTAAGCCACGTCGTAAAGATCCTGATCCGGCGACTCACTTTAAGGAGGGCTAATGTGTATAGCAAGCGGTGCGTCAAGATTCTATCGGGAGCAACGCCATTGGTCTGTTGCAAGTTACAATGATGTACTGCAACATATTGAAGATACTCCAAGATTCTATGAAGCGCGCGTATAGTACGACGGTGACTAAGATCCAAATCTGATGGCAAGATTTTGCGCCGAGATCTTCTGACGCGATGGAGTTTGATTGAACGGCTTAAGTAAGATCCTGCGTTATTCTAACTGATCCGACGGATTATATGTGAGATGCCCAGCTCTGCCAATGGGAACTCGACATCATGATCTGACGTGTCAGCGGGGTGGTGCTACAGCACTCTGGTGGCTCATGGAATGTCTTCTGAAGATTCCATTTGGAATAATTTCAATGGCTGGACTTTGGATGGCCATATCTCGACCATTCGATGTCCGATTTGGGTGATTCAAAGTCCCACGAACTAGTCTCTTTGAGCTTAATCCTGCAACAACAAAAAAAAAAGGTTTGGTGAGAATAAGGTGTGGGTTTATGAAGAAGAAGGGTTTTGAAGCTCTCTTGGGTGTAAATCCATCTCCACTTACCTCTCCTTCAATTTAATGGCTACATGAAGCATGGGAGAGGTAGTCTGAGCATGTTTTGAGAGTCTAGTGAAGTTGGGGTTATGCGAGAAGCATTGGGAGAGTGCCGAACTCCCATTCTTGGTGAGGAATCTTACCCACCATCATTGGAGAACTTAGAAAGCCCATTTGGTGAGCACCACACATGCCATGATCATGCTGGGAAGGTAATCATGCTCACAAACTCTATTTATTCATACCAATGCCATATGCGAAGGGTTTGTAATCTCTATTTGATAAATACCTTGTAACTTGTCAAGTTGGGGGCTTGACAAGAGTAAGGGTTATTGCCTAGGACTTAGTTGCAGCTGAGAATGTGGTCGGTATTGTAGCATCAGGGTTATAGGTGCAACCATAGCATTAAAGTAGAATATTGGGTAATATGAAATCCTGATTACGATTTTACCCTGTAGAGTTGTCACACCCCAATTCTGCACACTTCAGAATGGTGTGATGAACCACTAGCAAACCAACGGTTCAACCAGGACCTCGGACAAGCGGAATCCGTTTTATCTAAATCTCATACATCCACATTCATAATCAGAGTAAATACACAATAGCGGAAGTCTTATAGTAAAATGAACTGAGAATCTACTGTGATATTAATATTTAAATAGCAAACTATTCTGTATCAACTAAGACATAAATAAATATCAAATACATGTCTTTACTAATCCAAATAATAAAAATAAATTCTAATCGAATATACATGAGTTGCACTCGCAAGAGGAGTCATGTGTATCCACTTCGTCTTCAACTTCCATCGCCGCCATGTGCCCGTACGCTGGAGCATTGACATAATCTTCAACGGTAGTACCTGCATCATCAACTAAAAATATTCGACGTCGAGGGGGTGAGCACACATCATGGCTCAGTGAGCAAACAAAATAATGCAACAATACATATGCATGCAATCAATTCATATCTTTGGTCTGGTTTAAAGTTTGCAATATATAATAGAAAGGTTTAGGTAGTCAAAGGTTAACGTTTATTGACCCCGCCTCTATACACAAGTGTGTGACGCCGCCTGAAGGTAACGTTTATCGTCGACTCACAAGCACCCAATTCATGAACATTGTACAACAAAGGTTAACGTTTATTGTTGTACAGTGTCATACCAACACGTAAGACCCTGTTGGCCAGGGCTGCAAACTGGGCTCGCAACTAACCAATCATAATGCCAAAAAGTGTATCCAAGGCCTCACCCCAGCATCCCTCAAAACGTCCATAGAGATAGAGCTAAAGCCCCCCGGTAGAGTCAGAGACTACAAGGACCGAGACCACCTCCCCTGATGCTCTACGACGTAATAGTTCTGCTAAAGTAATGGCGATACGATGATGCTAATGCACAAGACTTGAGCTAGAGATAGAGCTGGAGTGCTGAGGCCCAGCCTATGACACCCCCCTTGATACTCGCTCGCATCAAGTACACCAACCACACACATACATTCACATGCCTATTCCTATCATCATCATCATTATCATGTTATAAATAATAAAGTAAATATGCATGAACAAATAATAGAAATATTAGATGACATGTTGAATGCACATTACAAGCATGTTCGCATAAAATCAAGCATAGCATTAGACTCAAGAAAAAGAAAATAATTTATTATTAACCAATTAGTTTAGAGTTCTGTTTCCTCACCTTAGCTTGCTAATAAATCCTCTTTCAAGCTTTAAAATCACCTTTATATTGTTATTATATTGCTAGAAGACCTAACAAAGTCGATAGAATTTAATTAGAATAAATTCTGAATTTAAAAATCATTCTGTTAACTGGGGGTCGGAGGTAGGGTCGGAGTAATGATCGACCCTGGGTGCGACCATCCCTATCTGGACTTCCCGAACACTGGGGGTCGATGCTCAGGGTCTGGAAGGGTCGATTGGTCATTGACCCCCATGCGACCCCCTATGGGTTTTGGTCGATTTTCTTCCTTCAGTCCATTCTTCGTATTTGGGGTCCTATGGCTTGCTCCTACAGTCCATTCCGCACATGTTCTATGGCCTAGAATCATGATTCATTCACCTATATGGCTTTCATGATTTTTTCCATGGTTTTCCATGAAAACCTAACCATGGGTTGATGGTTTGGGTTTCTCCGAGATCATACTCTCTTCATTATCTACCCTAAGGTCTTTAGAAACTCATGGAACTAGTATCCATACCTGAGAAGAATACTCCTTCTCTGCAACTCTTCTCCTTTTTGCCTTCTTCTCTTCTTTCCTTCTCTTCATCTTTTCTTCCTTCTCTTCTCTTTCTCTCAATTCAATTAGGGTTGTAAAATGAGTGAAAGAGGCTTAGGGACGTCCTATTTATAGAGTAGAAACTCCTAAAATAAGTCCCATTGAGATTAGGAAGGAATCCCATTGAAATTAAGAAAGTTTCCTAATTTCTATTTTTACCGAGTACCGGTGGTCGATAGGGGGGTCGGAGATCCCGTCGACCCCTAGTTCCTAAAGTGTCCGACCCCCCATGTAAAACTAGGGGTCTGACTTCTGTCTTGGGGGGGTCCGACCCTCCCTTGCTGGGTATGCGACCCTCCCCTTAATTTAAGTGTTTTTGGGTCAATTTAATACCTGGGATCGTGATCTCCTTCATGCACTTGGTCCATTTGGCTTATCCATGATGGGTAGACTTGGTTCAAGGTGGTAAGACCGGGTTAGTTTGATACGGGTCTTACAACTCCCCCCTACTTATAAAAATTTCGTCCCCAAAATTGTTCATACCTTCGGAGTCAAATAAATGAGGGCATTGCTTTCGCATAGCACTCTCTTCTTCCCATGTAATTTCTTCTATGTCTCTACATCTCCAAGTGACCTTAACATAATGGATATCTAGGTTGCATAGTCGTTGAACCTTTCGGCTAGTGATTTCAGTTGGTGTTACATCAAAGGTCAAATCATCAGTCAAATCAGGTAGATCTACTATCAGAATGTGCATTGGATCCTTGACATACTTCTTCAATAAGGAAATATGAAATACGTCATGCACACTTGACATAGATGGTGGTAGTGCTAACTGGTAAGCCACTTTCCCACACTTAGCTAGAATCTCATATGGCCCGACATATCTTGGACTTAGTTTCCCTTTTTGTCCGAACCATTTCAGGCCTCGCATAGGCGATACCTTTAAGAATACTTTATCACCCACGACGAACTCAAGATCTCTGCGTCGAGTATCTGCATATTGCTTCTGACGATTCTGGGTTGTTCTCACTCTTTCCTTGATAATGTCGACCACTCGACAAGTCTCTTCAACAAATTCTGGTCCAACGAGACTACGTTCCCCAACTTCATTCCAAAACAACAGAGTTCGACACTTTCTGCCATACAGTGCTTCATAGGGTGACATCTGTATGGTAGCCTGATAGCTGTTGTTATAAGCGAACTCGATCAGTGGTAATTTTTCATCCCATGATCCTTTAAAATCAATTACACATGCTCGTAGCATATCTTCTAGAATCTGAATTGTACGCTCTGACTGTCCATCTGTTTGTGGATGGAATGCAGTACTAAACTTCAGTGTTGTACCCATAGCCTTTTGCAATCCTTCTCAAAACTTGGAAGTAAATCGTGGATCTCTATCGGACACAATGCTCTCTGGGACACCGTGTAATCGAACAATATTATCCACATACTGTCACACCCCAATTCTGCACTATTCAGAATGATGTGATGAACCGCTAATAAATCAACGGTTCAACCAGGATCTCGAGTAGGCTATCCCCGCGTTATCTAAACTTACACACATCCGTAATCATAATCAGAGTAAATACACAATAGTGGAAATCTTATAAATAAATGAACTGAGAATATATGTGATATTAAAATTTAAATAACAATTTATTCTGTTTCAACTGAGACATAAATATTTAAATACCAAATACATGTCGTAATAAATCCAAATAAAGAAAACCTATAAAATATCTAATCAAATACACACGAGTTGCACTCGCAAGAGGAGTCGTGTGTATCCACTTCATCTCCAACTTCCATTTCTGCCACGTTCCCGTACACAGACGCATTCATATAATCTTCAACGGTATAACCTGCAACATCAACTAAAAATATTCGACATCGAGGGGTGAGCACACATCACGGCTCAGTGAGTAGCCAAAACAATGCAACAGTACATATGCATGCAATCAATTTATATCTTTGGTCCGGTTTAAAGTTTGCAGTATGCAATAGAAAGGTTTAGGTAGTCAAAGGTCGCGTTTATTGACCCCGCCTCTATACACAAGTGTGTGACGTCACCCGAAGATCACGTTTATCGTCGACTCACATGCACCCAACCATGAACAGTATATAACAAAGGTTAATGTTTATTGCTATATATTGCCATACCAACACGTAAGCCCCTGTTAGCGAGGGCTGCAAACTGGGCTCGCACCTAACCAATCCTAATGCCAAAAAGTGTATCCAAGGCCTCACTCCAGCATCCCTCAGAATGTCCATAGAGATAGAGCTAAGGCCCCCCGGTAGAGTCAGAGACTACAAGGACCGAGACCACCTCCCCTGATACCCTACAACATAATAGTTCTACTAAAGTAATGGCGATACGACGATGCTAATGCACAAGACTTGAGTTAGAGATAGAGCTAAAGTGCTGAGACCCGCCAAAGGTTGACGTTTATTGCCGTCCTCATCACACCTCCCCTGATACTCACTCGCATCAAGTACATCAACCACACACATACAAGCACATGCCTATTCCTATCATCATCATCATCATCATCATGTTATAAACAATAAAGTATATATGCATGAATAAGTAATAGAAATATTGGATGGCATGTTGTACGCACATTACAAACATATTCACATAGAATCAAGCATGGCATAGGACTCAAGAAATAGAAAAATAGTTTTGTTATTAACCAATTAATTTGGAGTTCTGGTTCCTCACCTTGGCTTGCTAATAGATACTTTTTCAAGCTTTAGAATCACCTTTACAATGTTATTATATTGCTAGAAGACCTAACAAAGTCGATAGAATTTAATTAGAATTAATTCCAGATTTAAAAACCATGCTGTTAACTGAGGGTCAGAGGTAGGGTCGGAGTCCTGATCGACCCTGGGTGCGACCCTCCCCAAACTCTGAACTTCCCGAACACTGAGGATCGATGGTCAGAATCACCTAGGGTCGGATGGTCATCGACCCTCGGTGCGACCCTCTGTGCACTTTGGTCCAATACCCTCTTTTTAATCCATTCTTCGTGTTTGGGTCCTATGGCTTGCTTCTACATTCCATTCAACATTCATTCCATGGTCTAGAACCATGAATCATCCACCTAAATAGCTTTCATGCATTCTTCTATGGTTTTCCATGAAAACCTAACCATGGGTTGATGGTTTGGGTTTCTCCGAGATCACACTCTCATCAATAGCTAACCTAAGGTCTGTAGAAACTCATGGAATTAGTATCCATACCTGAGAAGAATAATCCTTCTCTGTAACTCTTCTCTTTTGGCCTAATTCTCTTCCTTGTTTCTCTTCTTCTTCTTTTCCTTCTCTTCTCTTTCTCTCAATTCAATTAGGATTGTGAAAGGAGTGAAAGTGGCTTAGGGACGTCCTTTAAATAAAGTAGGAACATCCTAAAATAAGTCCCTTTGAGATTAGGAAAGAATCCCAATCGAAAATTAGGAAATTTCCTAATTCTATTTCCTACGGTAACCGAGGGTCGATGATCCCGTCGACCCTAGGGTTCTAAGCTGTCCGACCCTCCCTTCAAAACTGAGGGTCTGACTTTCTGTTTTGGGAGGTCCGACCCTGCTTAGCTGGGTATGCGACCCTCCCCCTATTTTAAGTATTTTTTGGTCGATTTGATACCTGGGATCTCGATCTCCTTCACGCCCTTGGTCCATTTGGCTCGACCATGACGGGTAAACCTGGTTCAAGGTGGTAAGACCGGGTTAGATTGACACAGGTCTTACACATACAGCTTTGCTAACCTCTCTAGTGTGTACTGAGGTCTTATCGGTATAAAGCGAGCTATTTTTGTCAGGCGGTCTACAATCACCCAAACTGCATCAACTACTCGAGGAGTCAGTGGTAATCCTGTGACGAAGTCCATAGTGATGCAGTCCCATTTCCATGCTGGTTTCGGTAATGGCTGTAACAGTCCTGTGGGTCTTTGTCGCTCAGCCTTTACTTTCTGACAATTTAGGCATTGAGACACGAACTTCGCTACATCTGCTTTCATTCCTCTCCACCAATATAGTTTCTTTAGATCATGATACATTTTTGTACTTCCAGGATGTATCGAATAGATGGTGGTATGGGCTTCTTTCATCAGTCGGTGTCTAATGTCCACACTTTCTGTTTCGGGTACACATATTATTCCTTTGTACTTCAGTACCTTCTCTTCGTCCAAGGTGAACTCAGGGTTAGTCCTATCTTTTTCGATGTCTTCTTGTACCGTTCTTAGGTAAGGGTCTGCTTTGATGGCTGTCTTCACTTCATCAATTATATCCGATATAATCTTCAATGCAGCGAACAAATTTGAAAACCGATGAATAAACCCTTGGTTGGCTGATCCATCCGTTGTATCTATTACATACTGCTCATTGCCGTGATTGAATACCATTCTGGTAGTACACATTGTTGTAGTTATGCTAACCTCCCCCTGAGATTTTATCATTGCCTTTCAACTCAATGCATCCGCTACTACATTAGCTTTTCCCGGATGATACTGGATATCACAATCATAATCTTTCAATAGTTCCAGCCATCTTCTTTGTCTCATATTCAACTCCTTTTGATTAAATAAATAAGTAAGACTTTTATAGTCTGATTTAATCTGGAATTTCTCTCCGTATAGGTAATGTCTCCATATCTTGACAGCATGTACTACTGCCGCTAACTCCAAATATTGAGTGGGATAATTTTTCTCATATGTCTTTAACTGTCTTGAGGCATAAGCAATTACTTGTTCTCCTTGCATAAACACACATCCTAATCCCAGTCCTGACGCATCGGTGTATAGGATAAATGGTTGTCCAGGAACAGGAATAGTCAAAATCGGAGCGGATATCAATCTGGTCTTCAGGGTTTGGAAGCTCTTCTCGCATTTTTCCACACAAACTTTTCACCTTTCTTAGTCAGACTGGTGAGAGGTACGGCAATCTGGGAATAGTCTTCCACAAATCGCTGATAATAACCAACGAGACCCAAAAAACTTCTAATTTCTACAACGCTCTTTAGTGCTTCCCACTTTACAATAGCTTCGATTTTGCTGGGATCCACTTTGATTCCTTCAACGGATACTACATGGCCTAGGAAGGCGACTTCACTTAGCCAAAACTCACACTTGGTAAATTTGGCATATAGCTTTTCTTTCCTTAAACGCTGTAGGGTGGCGTTTAGATTCTTAATATGAGTTTCCTTGTCCTTGGAATATATCAATATATCATCAATAAATACAATAACCGACGTATCCAACATATCGTGGAAAACCCGGTTCATAAGTTCCATGAAGGTTGCTTGTAAGACCCATGTCAATCTAACCCGGTCTTACCACCTTGAACCAGGTTTACCCATCATGGTCGAGTCAAATGGACCAAGGGCATGAAGGAGATCGAGATCCCAGGTATGAAATCGACCCAAAAACACTTAATTCTAGGGGAGGGTCGCACACCCAGCTAAGCAGGGTCGGACCTCCCAAACCAGAAAGATCGACCCTCAGTTTTTGAGGGAGGGTCGGACAGCTTAAGACCCTAGGGTCGACGGGATCATCGACCCTCCCATCGACCCTCGGTTTCTGACGAAACTGAAATTAGGAAATTTCCTAATTTTCGGTTGGGATTCTTTCCAAATCTCAATGGGATTATTATAGGACATTCCTAGTCTATTTAAAGGACGTTCCTAAGCCACATTCACTCCTTTCACAACCCTAATTGAATTGAGAGAAAGAGAGAAGAAGGAAAAGAGGAAGAAAGGAGGCTAGGAAGAAGGCTTAGCAAAAAGGAGAAGAAATTGCAGAGAAAAGTAATCTTCTCAGGTATGGATACTAATTCCATGAGTTTCTACAGACCTTAGGTTAGATATGGTTGAGTGTAGGATTTCGGAGAAACCCAAACCATCCATCCATGGTTAGGTTTTCATGGAAAACCATAGGAGGATGCACGAAAACTATTTAGATGGTTTATACATGGTTCTAGACCATGGAATGAGGGGGAGGGTCGATAGACCCATCGACCCTAGCATCGACCCTCAGTTGACAGAATGGTTTTTAAATTCTGAATTAATTCTAATTAAATTCTATCGACTTTGTTAGGTTTGCTAGCAATATAATAACATTATAAAGGTGATTTTAAAGCTCGAAAAAGTATCTATTAGCAAGCTAAGGTGAGGAACCTTAACCCCAAACTAAATTGGTTAATAATAAACTGTTTTCTATTTCTTGAGTCCTATGCCATGTTTGATTCTATGCGAATATGTTGTAATGTGCATACAGCATGCCATCCAATATTTCTATTACTTGTTCATGCATATTTACCTTATTGTTTATAACATGATGATGATGATGATGATAGGAATAGGCATGTGCTTGTATGTGTGTGGTTGATGTGCTTGATGCGAGCGAGTATCAGGGGAGGTGTGATGAGAACGTCAATAAACGTTAACCTTTGGCGGGTCTCAGCACTTTAGCTCTATCTCTAACTCAAGTCTTGTGCATTGACATCGTCGTATCGCCATTACCTTAGCGGAACTATTATGTCGTAGAGTATCAGGGGAGGTGGTCTCGGTCCTTGTAGTCTCTGACTCTACCGGGGGGCCTTAGCTCTATCTCTATGGGCATTCTGAGGGATGCTGGGGTGAGGCCTTGGATACACTATTTGGCACTAGGATTGGTTAGCAGCGAGCCCAGTTTGCAAGCCCTCGCTAACAGGGGCTTACGTGTTGGTATAGCATTATATAGCAATAAACGTTAACCTTTGTTGTATAATGTTATGGTAGGGTGGATGGGGACGACGATAAACGTTAACCTTCGGACGGGCTTCCACACCCTGTGTATAGAGGCGGTGTCAATAAACGTTAACCTTTGACCACCCAACCTTTCTATTACACATTGCAAACTATAAACCAAGACCAAAGATATGAATTGACTTTTTGCATGCATATGTATTGTTGCATTGTTTTGGCTACTCACTGAGCCGTGTTGTGTGCTCACCCCTCGACGTCGAATATTTTTAGTTGATGATGCAGGTTATACAGTCGAAGATTATATGAACGCGTCAGCGTACGGAACTGTAGCAGCTATGGAAGTTGGAGCTGAAGACGATACACACGACTTCTCTTGCGAGTGCAACTCGTGTGTATTCGATTAGATATTTTTGTAGGTTTCTTTATTAGATTTATAAGACATGTATTTGGTATTTAAACATTTATGTCTCAGTTAATCACAGAATAATTTGCTATTATTTATGAATATCATCTTAGTTCTCAGTTCATATTATTTATAAATTTTCCGCTATTGTGTATTACTCTGATTATAATTGTGGATGCGTGTTAAGTTTGAATAACGCGGGGATAGCCTATAAGAGATCCTGGTTGAACCGTTGGTTATTCGGCGGTTCACCACACCATTCTAAAGTGTGCGGAATCGGGGTGTGACATTGCTGGTGCATTTGTTAATCCAAAAGACATGACCAAGAATTCATAATGTCCATATCTGGTCCTGAAAGCTGTCTTAGGAATATCACCATTCTTAATCTTCAATTGATGGTAGCCTGACCGAAGATCGATCTTAGAAAATACTTTTGCTCCTTGCAACTGATCGAACAAGTCATCGATCCAAGGTAGTGGATATCGATTCTTGATTGTCATTTTGTTCAACTCTCGATAGTCGATACATAATCGAACGCTACCGTCCTTCTTTACGAACAATACTGGCGCTCCCCATGGTGATATACTTGGTCGAATATAACCCTTGTTTAGCAGTTCTTGTAGTTGTACTTTCAATTCCTTTAGTTCAGTAGGAGCCATTCAATAAGGTGCTTTTGATACTGGTGTGGCTCCAGGTACAAAATCTATCACAAACTCTGTGGCTCGGTCGGGTGGTAATCCTAGTAGTTCCTCAGGAAATACGTCGGGGTAGTCCCGCATGACATCAATATCTTCCATCCGTAGTGCTTCTTTGGTGAGGTCGACCACTGATACTAGATATCTGACTGCTCCCTTCTCAAGGCACTTCTTAGCCTTTAGTGCTGAGAGTGTGAGCTTGCGTTTACGGGGAAGTTTGGTTCCCAAAAAACTGAATTCTGCTCCTTCTTTGTCTTTAAATGTTAGCTTCTTTTCGGCGCATAGTAGGTTCGCAGAATGCCGAGCTAACCAGTCCATTCCCAAGATGATGTCAAAGTCTGCCATCTCAAGTTGGATCAAGGTTGCATCTAAGGTTTTCTCGCCAATGAGAACTGGACATGGCCCATAGCCTTTTTCTAACTCCACTTCTAACCCCATCGGTGACCGTACAAGTAGTTTGTAGTCTAATATTTTGATGGATAAATTCAGCTTATTTCCAAATGACACAGATATAAAAGAATGAGTAGCTCCTGAGTCAAAGAGTACTCTGGCGGGTATGCCATTTATAGGTATGATACCTGTGATTTATTTTTCTTAGTCTACATGCTCATACAATGTAATACAACTTAAAAGGTTTCAGTCATACCTGTGACCACATCGGGTGATGCGGCAGCATCCTCGGATGTAACAGCATAAACTCGTCCTTGATGTAGCTGCTTCCTGAGCTTAGGACACTCCCTTGCCATATGCCCCGCTTGGTTGCAGTTAAAATATTTTGGACCTTCAGTATTTGGCTTTGGCTGATGTTGAGTTACTGGGGTAGTCTTGGGTGCAGTAGCAAAGCCTTGAGCACGGAAGGGTTTATGTAAGACCCGTGTCAATCTAACCCGGTCTTACCACCTTAAACCAGGTTTACCCATCTTGGTTGAGTCAAATGGACCAAGGGCGTGAAGGAGATCGAGATCCCAGGTATCAAATTGACCCAAAAACACTTAATTTGAAGGGAAAGTCGCATACCCAGCTATGCAGGGTCGGACCTCCCAAAGCAGAAAGTCAGACCCTCAATTTTGAAGGGAGGGTCAGACATTTTGAACCCTAGGGTCGACGGGATCATCGACCCTCGGTTACTGTAAGAAATAGAAATTAGGAAATTTCTTAATTCTCGGTTGGGATTCTTTCCTAATCTCAATGGGACTTATTTTAGGATGTTCCTACTCTATTTAAAGGACGTCCCTAAGCCTCTTTCACTCCTTTCACAACCCTAATTGAATTGAGAGAAAGAGAAGAGAAGGAAAAGAAGAAGAAGAGAAGCAAGGAAGAGAATTTAGCCAAAAGAGAACAGTTGCAGAGAAAAGAGTATTCTTCTCAGGTATGGATACTAATTCCATGAGTTTCTACAGACCTTAGGATAGATATTGGTGAGAGTGTGATCTTGGAGAAACCCAAACTATCAACCCATGGTTAGGTTTTTATGGAAAATCATAGGGGAATGTATGAAAGTTATTTAGGTGGATGATTCATGGTTCTAAACCATGGAATGAATGTTGAATGGAATGTAGAAACAAGCCATAGGACCCCAAACACGAAGAATGGACTAAAAAGAGGGAATTGGACCAAAGTGCACCGAGGGTCACACCGAGGGTCGATGACCATCCGACCCTAGGTGATCCTGACCATCGACCCTCAGTGTTCGGGAAGTTCAGATTTGGGGAGGGTCGCACCCAGGGTCGATCAGGACTCCGACCCTACCTCCGACCCTCAGTTAACAGAATGGTTTTTAAATTCTGAATAAATTCTAATTAAATTTTATCGGCTTTGTTAGGTCTTCTAGAAATATAATAACATTATAAAGGTGATTTTAAAGCTTGGAAAAGTATCTATTAGCAAGCTAAGGTGAGGAAACAGAACTCTAAACTAATTGGTTAATAACAAACTGTTTTCTATTTTCTTGAGTCCAATGCCATGCTTGATTTTATGCGAATATGTTTGTAATGTGCATACAACATGTCATCCAATATTTCTATTATTTGTTCATGCATATTTACTTTATTGTTTATAACATGATGATGATGATGATAGGAATAGGCATGTGATTGTATATGTGTGGTTGGTGTACTTGATGCGAGTGAGTATCAGGGGAGGTGTGATGAAAACGTCAATAAACGTTAACCTTTGGCGGGTCTCAGCACTTTAGCTCTATCTCTAACTCAAGTCTTGTGCATTAGCATCGTCGTATCGTCATTACCTTAGCAGAACTATTATGTCGTAAAGTATCAGGGGAGGTGGTCTCGGTCCTTGAGTCCTATACTCTACCGGGGGCCTTAGCTCTATCTCTATGGACATTCTGAGGTATGCTGGGGTGAGGCCTTGGATACACTTTTTGGCATTAGGATTGGTTTGTTGCGAGTCCAGTTTGCAGCCCTCGCTAACAGGGGCTTACGTGTTAGTATGGCACTATATAGCAATAAAAGTTAACCTTTGTTATATAATGTTCATGATTGGGTGCTTGTGAGTCGATGATAAACGTTACCTTCGGGCGGCGTCACACACTTGTGTATAGAGGCGGGGTCAATAAACGTGACTTTTGACTACCTAAACCTTTATATTGCATACTGCAAACTTTAAACCAGACCAAAGATATGAATTGATTGCATGCATATGTACTGTTACATTGTTTTGTCTACTCACTGAGCCGTGATGTGTGCTCACCCCTCGACATCGAATATTTTAGTTGATGATGCAGGTTTCACAGTTGAAGACTATATGAGTGCTCCAACGTACTGGAATGTAGCAGCGATGGAAGCTGAAGCTGAAGTGGATACACATGACTCCTCTTGCGAGTGCCACTCATGTGTATTTGATTAGACATTTTATAGGTTTCCTATTTTGGATTTAATAAAGACATGTATTTGATATTTATTTGTCTTAGTGGAAACTGAATAATTTGCTATTAAATTATTAATATCACTGTAGATTCTCAGTTTATTTTATTATAAGACTTCCGCTATTGTGTATTTACTCTGATTGTGATTACGGATGTGTGGGGGTTCAGATAATGCGGGGATAGCCTACTCGAGATCCTGGTTGAACCATTGATTTATTAGCGGTTCATCACACCATTCTGAAGTGTGCGGAATTGGGGTGTGACAGTTTAAATGTCTTATTATTCCCTCCGTTATAAGCATTTCCGGCTGGTCTTTTCATACCTCTGTTCTGTGTAAAATTGCTTTCCTTCTGGCTCGATTCTATAACTCGAGAGATTTGCACAGCTTCATTATATATTTTCTTCTCCAATCCTAGAACATGCTCTCTGATGCTTCCTCTAAGCCCCGTGACATACCTACGGGTCTTAGTGTCTTCTTCTTGCATGCTGAGTGGTGCAAAGAAAAACAGCTCCTCATAACGCTGTTGATATGCATCCACAAACATCTGTCCCTGATATAAACTTAGGAACTCCTTCTCCATAGAATCTTTGAAGCTTCGGGGAAAATACTTCTCAAAGAAAGCTTCTTTATATATAGCCCAAGTCAATAGGGCGTGCTTGGTTAATAGGTAGGCCCTGGTCGATTTCCACCAATGATGTGCATCACCTTTTAACATGAAAGTGGCACATAATACCTTCTCTTCTTCTGTAATAGTCATCATAAGAAAATTTCTCTCCATCTCGTCGATCCAATGTGCTGGCCATAAAGGATCGGATGGTTTACCGTTAAACTCCTTGGGCTTCATCTTTTAGAATCGCTCAACCAGTCAAGAGTGGTCCATCTGATTCAGAGGGTATGCCCCAAACATAGGTTGTGGATACTGGTAATTAGCCTGAATTGCTTCAAGACCTGGTACTGGAATCTGTGCGGTTGGTGGTTGAGGTGTTTGAGGTGCTGGGTGGTTACCTGTGAGGACAAAGATAGAAATCTTTAGAAGTCGCCACCTAGATTTAGGTCTAGGACCTTAGAAATGTGAAATCTCACCCCAAGGTAAGACTTTGATTGACTCATGACCCTTAGATTGGAATTCTGGTCCATCAGAGATTGGGTAAGCGTCAGGTTACGGTTATGGGAAGGGGTTAGGCACCCAAACCGCCCGATCGAAATCGGTCTCCTATACCTTTCCTATGCTAGACTCTATTTGCTAACCCAAACCAAACCAAGGGGTTTGATATCATTGAACCGAATCTGTATCCATCAGATTGCCTACGTATTACGGAATTATTCCGAAAATCAGGTTCACCATCGTAGTTCAGGTGTGATTAAAGTTTATGGATGTGATTAAAGTTTATGGATGTGATTTATGCTTGTGCATGATTAAGTTCTTTGTTCAAGTTGAAAGTTATGCTTGAAAGGCTGAGAAATTCTATGGGTTAGGATCTGGATAGTCCATGTGGACTGATAGATAGTCCTAGTGGATCTAAGAATAACCCTATTTGGGTTGAAATATGGATAATGTCCTAGTGGATTTATGGATAGTCCAAGTGGACTAAGATGTGGATAAATATCCTAGTGGATCTATGGATAGTCCAAGTGGACTAAGGTGTAAATAACCCTATTTGGGTTAAAATATAGGGGATATCCTAGTGGATCTATGGATAGTCCGAGTGGACTAAGGTTTGGATAAATATCCTAGTGGATCTATGGATAGTCCAAGTGGACTAAGATGTGGATCCGAATTTGAGTTTCTCCCAAATAGCCTACGTATCCTAGGGTTTGCCCTAGGAATCAGAATCCGCGTAGTTCGGGATGGATAACCCTATTTGGGTCAAAATGTGGGTAAGTATCCTAGAGGATCTATGGATAGTCCAAGTGGACTAAGGTTTGGATAACCCCTTTTAGGTTAATGATTGAGAACCTATTCTAGGTTTAGGGTTTAGAACCTATTCTAGGTTTAGGGTTTGCCGAGGGGCAAATCGTCCTAAATTACCCTTTTCATTCTGAATTCTAATTTTGGAAGGTTTGACAAAGAATTCTCTTTCTTTATTAAGATTTTATTATTCCCATTATGCCCTTCCCAAGAATGTGGGTGCCTAAATGCACGTCCCCACGCCTAGATTGTCTTCTAGAAGTGTGCAGATATGGCAGTTTGACTAGGGTGTTGCATAAAATAAGTTATTGCCAAAAAAGTAGAATATTCTATCTAAATATGGCACATAAAACATTTATGACAAAAAATTCACATACAGATAAGATTGTTTAAAAATCTTTCAAATATGACATGTATTGCAAATAAGGCAAGAGCCTATATGGCATGATCTAGTAGGCTATCTTCCAAGCATGGCAAGACCCTAATTGCCATTATTTTTTCATATTTAGGGTTTTCTACCCTAATTGCTATTTTCTTTTCATTATAGGATTTTCTACCCTAATTGCTACTTTCTTTCCATTTTGGGGTTTTCTACCCTAATTGTAATTTTATTTCTATTTTTTAGGGTTTTCTACCCTAATTGCTATTTTCTTTCCATTTTTTAGGATTTTCTATCCTAATTGTTATTTCTTTCCCTAAATGTTACTTTCTTTCCATTTTAGGGTTTTATACCCTAATTATTATTTTATTTCTATTTTTAGGGTTTTCTACCCTAATTGTTACATTCTTTCCATTTTAGGTTTTCTACCCTAATTGTTATTTTATTTTCATTTTTTTTAGGGTTTTCTACCCTAATTGTTACATTCTTTCCATTTTAGGGTTTTCTACCCTAATTATTATTTTCTTTCCATCTTAGGGTTTTCTACCCTAATTATTATTTTATTTCCATTTTTTTAGGGCTTTTTACCCTAAATATTACTTTCTTTCCATTTTAGGGTTTTCTACCCTAATTATGACAATAAGCATCCAACTATGGCAATGAGCATACAAATATTCATGATGAAAAATTCAATGGTATAAATCACTATTGATGGTAATCTAACCGTGCAAAATTATTTCAACCACTCCCAAAGATGATCTAATGGTCCAGATCACTTATCATGATAATCTAATCATTCATATCCATTTACATCACTTTGAAGATAATCCAACGGTTTAGATTACTCAAATTAATAATCTAACCATTCAGATTACTTAAATGAAGGTAAATTATGATCAACGGATCAAATCAAAACTCCAAGATCGATGGTTCAATTTTAATCATATCATTCCAAGCATATGATCGGATCAATATTAATTCCATCAAAATTCCATATGATCGGATCAATTTTCATCATAATGCCATAATTGAATCAATCATAATTTCATACGATCGGATCAATTACAATTTTATCACAATATTCCACAGTCGGCTCAAATTCAATTTCATCAAGAATCATATGATCGGATCAATCAAAATTCCATATGATCTGATCAATTCAATTACAAATTCATATGATCGGATCAAATTCATCAAGATTCGTATGATCGATAAAATCAACTCAATTTCATCAAAATTCCCATAATCAATGGGATCAATTCAATTTTATTACGATGGGATCAATTCAATTTTCATCACATATTCACCTAATCGATGGAATCAATTCAATTTCATCACAATCAAAATAAAATTATCATCCCATGGTACATACTTAATCTCATTACCAAAATAGGATCGTCACCCAATAAATCAAATTTATTCAAAAATATATTGAATCATATGAATTAATCTTAATCAAATTCAAACTCATTCAAATCAAATTTTGATTACATGAAATCCAAACATTCGGGTCAATAGATATGAAACTCAAACACATTCACATCAGATTTCACATTAAATTAAAACATATGGGATCAGAGGATTGATGGAAAATCAAAGGACTGTAATTGGATAAATGATGTAGGGATGGATCAAGGGTTGGATTTGGTTAATGAGGAGGTAAGTGGTTGCAGCAGGTTACGTGGAGAGTATGGGACAGTAGGGTGTTGGGTTGGTGGTTTGACAACGGGTAATGGCTGCAGGTTTTTCTAAGTGGTGGTGCATGGTGGTATTAAGGCAGGGTGTGGACAGATGTAGTTCATGGTAGGAGATGGAGGTTGGGTTCAAGGTGGATCGGTGATCGTGCAAGAGGAGTAAAAAGAAGATGGGGGCAGCGGCTTCCGAATCGCAGAGCCACCTCCAGGGGTTGCCTGCTCCTTCTTCTTCTTCTCGCTCACGCCTCTCTTTTCGATTTCTCCCTCTTCTTCTCAACGCCTTCTCTCTCTCTCTCTCTTTCTCTCTCTTTCTCTCTCTCTCCGTTCTTTCGGTTTTCTCCTCCCTCTTCTCCATTTTTTTTTCTGTTTTTTCTTCTCCTTTCCACCTCCCTCCTTCTTCTCGGTCCTCTCCCTTCTTTTCTGATTTTTCTTCTCCTCTCCCCCCTCATGCTTCTCCCTTTTCTTCCTCTCTCTCTTCTCGGTTCTTATTCTATTTTTTTCTTTTTTTTATTCTTTTCTTCCTCCCTCTCTCTCTCCTTTCCTCTTCTCAATATTTTTTTCTCCTTCTCGATCCCTCTCCCTTCCATCTCTCTTTTTCCCCCTTTTCTCGATTCGGTCCCTTCCCCCTTTTTTATTTTTTTTTTTTTTTTTATTCTTCCCTCTCCCTCTCTCTCAATCTTTCTCGATTCCTCTTCTCGATCTTCCTTTTTTTAATTTTTCCTTTTTCTTTCAACCGCTCTCTCTCTCTTTCTTCTTTTCTCGGATCTCTCTTGATTTCTTTCTTTTTTTTTTTCTCTTCTCCTCACCTACCGAACTCTCTCTCTTTCAGCCTCTTTCTCGGTCTTTCCTCCTTCCATATCTTCTTCTTTCTTTTTCGTTGAACCGAATGCATATATATATATATATATATATATCTGTCATCCCGCATGGAATTTTTCGATGGCCTCTATTCCAAATTTTTTTGCGTTCATTTTGTAGAACATTAAAAATGAGGAATATAGGAACTTGAATCACCTCATTTGGAAGTAAAATGGTCAAATTATGAATTTTTGAAGTTTAAATGACCATTTTCATATGTAATTTTGCATGGGACCCTCCGGAGATTTTTACCCTAGATTTTTCACGTCCACTTTGTAGGACATCACAAATGAAGAACAATGGCCTTGGAATCATCTGAATCCGATGTAGACAGAAAAGATAAGATAATAGCCCATGACCCTGCTGTGGGATTCAGTGAAAAATCATAAATCTTTGGATTAAAGGCCAGAACCTGCCATATTGGTTCACTTACACAGAGGGTGGCAAAAATGGGGTGCTTACATTACCCACCGATGCTGCACTTGTTTGTCCAGTCGGCATTGGTGTAGCATGTACTGCCTGAAACATAATGCCCATTGCTGTATGCATTTGAACTTGTGCGTGTTGCATTTGTTGAAGCTGTTGTGCTAGGTTCATAACCACAGTTGCCAGCTCCGGTGGTGGGGGTGGCAAGTTTGTAGGATTTGCCTGGCCTAGATTTACTGGTGGTGCAACTTGTGGATTTCCCTGTGCATATACATTTTCTTGGCTGACTTCCTCCACAGGTGGTGGTGGTGGAACTACGTTTCGGCTTTGCCTGGTTACTCTACGTCCAGCCATATTTTCCTCTGATAATGGTGGTGCCTGAAAATCATTAAAATACGTGAGGCAATCATTTATACTTCATGTAGACACGCTAACCGATGTTATTTTCAAAATTTTCTGATCATTCTGTGAAAAATATTGTCTTTTCTATAAAGGGTCGATGGTATGTCCGACCCTCAGTATCCGACCCTGGGAATCACCTATTTTTGCCGAGAGGCAGGGGTCGATGCGGGGGTCGATGGATGTCCGACCCCCAGGTGAGACCCCTGGTTTTCTGTCAGGTTCCCGAGAGATGGGGGTCGATGGTCCTGGTCGAATTCTCTGACCCCCGGACCAAAAATCAGATTTTTAAGGTCCGATTCTGATTCATTTCCCATTCTTCCTCCTCCGTTTCGACTCGTCTCTCACCTCTGAGTTGCTACAATGCCAACTCCGCTATATTGGTCATTTTGGTTCCGTGTTTCGACGTCTACATCATTCCTACAGGTATGTCTTCTCACTTTTACCTGTTTTTAGGTTTTTATTTCTAGGTTTTTGTCCGTTTATCTTGTATTTTTTAAATTAAACTTTTTCCAACCGTAAAAATTCAATTTTTATTGGGGGCTTTTGTTATTGGTGACTCAAGGAACGAAATCCCTCAAAAATATTTGGGTTTCATCGGTTGGTTATCGAGAAACTCGAATTTTGCTCTTTTTGCCCTAATTTGTCAAAAAAATTCGATTTCTCGCAATTTCCTCAAATTGGATTCCATTAGTTAGGATTTCCTACTGTGTGAGTGTTGCAGGTTATGTTAGAATCTACGTAAGTCCTCCTGCCCACGTGTATGGGCAAAAATGAGGCTTTTGGCCAATTTACGTCGTTATAATGTCCAAATTTTAAATTTTTATATCCTACTAACATATTATCTGTTTTTCCTTTCTTATTTATAGATACCATGGCTCGTACCAAAGTACCCAGGGTTCGCGATCCCCTTCGTTTCTGTTCCAACGAAGTCGAGGCACAGTATGCCCACTATGCTCGCAAGAAAGTAGAGGGTGGTCGTATGGTGAACTTGACTGAGTTAGCCTTGTTCAACGTGGAAAGAGCCTTTGGTGATATGGGATGGCTCCCTGTCATCACTTACGACGCGTGCACCCGTCCGGATTTGGTAGCCAGTTCTATTGTAACCTCCAGGTGGTGGGGGATTACAAAGATGTTGAGAGGGGTAATGAGCTGCGTGTTACGAGCTACGTTAAAGGGGTTGACATCTCATTTGATTATCAACAGCTAGCCGACCTACTGGGCATTTCCTATGCTGGCCCCATGGTTTTCTGTGCTCCTGGAGAGCCCTAGTTCTTCTCTCAACAGATGAGGGCCGAGATCGATAATCAGCTCCTACGACCTGATCCCTGACAGATGAGGGCATGTTATATGCGTCCAGCTCCACGGGTATATTGCAAGATCATTCAGCATAACCTGATGTCACACCCCAATTCCACTCTATTCAGAATGGTGTGATGAACCGCTAACAAATCAACGGTTCAACCAGGATCTCGAGTAGGCTATATCCGTTTCATCTAAACCCCATACATCCATATTCATAATCAGAGTAAATACACAATAACGGAAGTCTTATGATAAAATGAACTGAGAATCTACTGTGATATTAATATTTAAATAGAAAATTATTCTGTATCAACTGAGACATAAATAAATATCAAATACATGTCCTTAATGAATCCAAATAAAGAAAACTAGAAAAATATCTAATCGAATACACATGAGTTGCACTCGCAAGAGGAGTCATGTGTATCCACTTCCTTTTCCACCTCCATTGCCGCCACGTTCTTGTACATTGGAGCATTTATATAATTTTCAACAGTCGTACCTGCATCATCAACTAAAAATATTCAACGTCGAAAGGGTGAGCACACATCACGGCTCAGTGAGCAAATAAAACAATGCAACAATACATATGCATGCGATGCAATTCATATCTTTGGTCTGGTTTTACGTTTGCACTGTGCTATAGAAAGGATAGGTGGCCGCCGCACCTCTATGCACGAGAGTGTGGATACGCCCGATGAACCTCTCACCGTCGCCCACAGCACCCACAATGAACATTGTACAACGAAGGTCACGTTTATCGATGCACAACTCCATACCAATAAATAAACCCCTGATGGCTAGGGCTGTAAACGGAGCTCGCTACTAACCAATCCTAATGTCAAACAGTGTATCCAATGCCTCACCCCAGCATCCCTCAGAGCACCCGTAGATATAGAGCTAAGGCCCCCTGATAGAGTATAGGACTCAAAGACCGAGACCCTCCTTGATACCCTACGTCGCAATAGTTCTGCTAAGGTAATGGCGATACAATGACTTCAGTGGACATGACTTGAGTAGACCATGGCACAATATACACTCCATGAAGAACGATCATGGCTGTACCGATTGATACCATCCCTACCCGCACCATATACACTGGCCAAACACAAACATTCACATGCCTATTCCTATCATCATCACCATCATCATGTTATAAACAATAAAGTAAATATGCATGAACAATTAATAGAAATATTAGATGACATGTTGAATGCACATACAAGCATACACACATGGAATCAATATGACATTGGACTCAAGAAATAAAATAGTTTATTATTAACCAGTTAGTTTAGGTCTTGTTCGCTCACCTTAGCTTGTTAATAGATCATCTTCCAAGCTTTAGAATCACCTTTATAATGTTATTATATTGCTAGAAGACCTAACAAAGTCGATAGAATTTAATTAGAATTAATTCCGAATTTAAAAACCATGTTGTTAACTGGGGGTCGGAGATAGGGTCGGAGTCATGATCGACCCCTGGTGCGACCACCCCTATTCTGGACTTCCCGAACACTGGGGGTCGATGTTCAGGATCTAGTAGGGTCGATTGGCCATCGACCCCCTGTGCGACCCCCTGTGGGTTTTGGTCAATTTTCTTCCTTTCAGTCCATTCTTCGTGTTTGGGGTCCTATGGCTTGCTCCTAAAGTCCATTCTACATACATTCTATGGTCTAAAACCATGATTCATTCACCTATATAGTTTTCATGAATTCCCCCATGGTTTTCCATGAAAACCTAACCTTGAGTTGATGGTTTGGGACTCTCCGAGATCATACTCTCTTCATTACCTAACCTAAGGTCTGTAGAAACTCGTAGAATTAGTATCCATACCTGAGAAGAATACTCCTTTTCTGCAATTCTTCTCCTTTTTGCTTTCTCCTCTTCCTTGCTTCTCTTCTTCTTCTCTTCCTTCTCTTCTCTTTCTCTTAATTCAATTAGGGTTGTAAAAGGAGTGAAAGAGGCTTAGGGATGTCCTATTTATAGAGTAGAAACTCCTAAAATAAATCTCATTGAGATTTGGAAAGAGTCCAACCGAAATTAGGAAACTTTTCTAATTTCAGTTTCTGGCGACAACTGGGGGTCAATGAGGGGGTCGATGATCCCGTCGACCCCTAAATCCTTAAGTGTCTAACCCCCTCTGTAAAACAGGGGGTCTGACTTTCTGTCTTGGGGGGTCCGACCCTCCCTTGCTAGGTATGCGACCCTCCCCTTAATTTAAGTATTTTTGGGTCGATTTGATACCTGAGATCACGATTTCCTTCACGCCCTTGGTCCATTTGGTTCGACCCTGATGGGTGAACCTGATTCAAGGTGGTAAGACCGGGTTAGTTTGATACGGGTCTTACAACTCCTCCTACTTATAAAAATTTCATCCTCGAAATTGTACGTACCTTCTGAATCAAATAAGTGAGGGTATTGCTTCCGCATAACATTCTCTTCTTCCCATGTAATTTCTTCCATGTCTCTACTTCACCAAGTGACCTTAACATAATAGATATCTTAGTTGCGTAGTCGTTGAATCTTTCGGCTAGTGATTTCAGTTGGTGTTACTTCAACTGTCAATTCATCAGTCAATTCTGATAGATCTACTGTCAGGACGTGCATTGGATCCTTGACATACTTCTTCAATAGGGAAATATGAAATACGACATGCACACCTGACATAGATGGTGGTAGTGCTAACTGGTAAGCCACTTTCCCACGCTTAGTTAGAATCTCATATGGCCCGACATATCTTGGACTTAATTTCCCTTTCTGTCCGAACCGTTTCAATCCTCGCATAGGCGATACTTTCAAGAATACTTTATCACCCACGGTGAACTCAAGATCTCTGCGTCGAGTATCTGCATATTGCTTCTGACGGTTCTGAGCTGTTCTTACCCTTTCCTTGATAATGTCGACCACGCAACAAGTCTCGTCGATAAATTCTGGCCCAATAATACTGCGTTCTCCAACTTCATTCGAAAACAAAGAAGTTTGACACTTTCTGCCATACAGTGCTTCGTAGGGTGACATCTGTATAGTAGCCTGGTAGCTATTGTTATAAGCGAACTCGATCAGTGGTAACTTTTCATCCCATGATCCTTTGAAGTCAATTACACATGCTCATAGCATATCTTCTAGAATCTGAATTGTACGCTCTGACTGTCCATCTGTCTGTGGATGGAATGTAGTACTAAACTTCAATGTTGCAGCCATAGCCTTTTGCAATCCTTCCCAAAACTATGAAGTAAATCGTGGATCTCTATCGGACACAATACTCTCTGGTACACCGTGCAATCGAACAATATTATCCACATACAACTTTGCTAACCTTTCCAGTATATACTGAGGTCGTATCGGTTTAAAGCGAGCTGTCTTAGTAAGACAGTCTACAATCACCCAAACTGCGTCAACTACTTGAGGAGTCAATGGTAATCCCGTGACGAAGTCCATAGTGATGTAGTCCCATTTCCATGCTGGTTTCGGTAATGGCTGTAACAGTCCTGCGGGTCTTTGTCGTTTAACCTTTACTTTCTGATAATTTAGGCATTGAGACACGAACTTAGCTACATCTGCTTTCATCCCTCTCCACCAATATAGTTTCTTTAGATCATGATACATTTTGTACTTCCAGGATGTATCGAATAGATGGTGGTATGGGCTTCTTTCATCAGTCGGTGTCTAATGTTCACACTTTTTGTTTCGGGTACACATATCCTTCCTTTGTACTTCAGTACCTTCTCTTCGTCCAAGGTGAACTCAGGGTTAGTTCTACCTTTTTCGATGTCTTCTTGCACCGTTCTCAGATAAGGGTCTGATTTGATAGTTGTCTTCACTTCATCAATTATATCCGGTATAATCTTCAATGCAGCGAACATATTTGAAAACCGATGAATAAACCCTTGGTTGGCTGATCCATCCGCTGTATCTATCACATACTGCTCGTTGCCATGATTGAATACCATTCCGGTAGTACACATTGCTGCAGTTGTGCTAACCTCTCCTTGAGATTTTATCATTGCCTTTCTGCTCAACGCATCCGCTACTACATTAGATTTCCCCGGATGATACTGGATATCACAATCATAGTCTTTCAATAGTTTCAGCCATCTTCTTTGTCTCATATTCAACTCCTTTTGATTAAATAAATAAGTAAAACTTTTATGATCCGACTTAATCTGGAACTTCTCTCCGTACAGGTAATGTCTCCATATCTTGACAGCATGTACAACTGCTGCTAACTCCAAATCATGAGTGGGATAATTTTTCTCATGTGACTTCAACTGTCTTGAGGCATAAGCAATTACTTGTTCTCCTTGCATAAGCACACTTCCTAATCCCAGTCCTGACGCATCAGTGTATAGGGTAAATGGTTATCCTAGGACAAGAATAGTCAAAATCGGAGCGGATATCAACTTGATCTTCAATGTTTGGAAGCTCTTCTCACATTTATCCGTCCACACAAACTTTCACCTTTCTTAGTCAAACTGGTGAGAGGTATGGCAATCCAGGAATAGTCTTCCACAAATCTTCGATAATAACCAGCGAGACCCAGTAAACATCTAATTTCTGCAATGCCTTTTGGTGCTTCCCACTTTACAATAGCCTCGATCTTGCTGGGGTCCACTTTGATTCCTTCAGCAGATACTACATGGCCTAGGAAGGCGACTTCACTTAGCCAAAACTCACACTTGGTAAATTTGGCATATAGCTTCTCTTTCCTTAAACGCTGTAGGGCGGCGTTTAGGTTCTTAATATGGGTTTCTTTGTCCTTGGAATATATCAATATATCATCAATAAATATAATAACCGACGTATCCAATATATCGTGGAAAACCCGGTTCATAAGTTCCATGAAGGTTGTTGGTGCGTTTGTTAATCCAAAAGACATGACCAAGAATTCATAATGTCCATATCTGGTCCTGAAAGCTGTCTTAGGAATATCACCCTCTTTAATCTTCAACTGATGATAGCTTGACCGAAGGTCGATCTTAGAAAATACTTTTGCCCCTTGCAACTGATCGAACAAGTCATCGATCCTAGGTAGTGGATATTGATTCTTGATTGTCAGCTTGTTCAATTCTCGATAGTCGATACATAATCGAACGCTACCATCCTTCTTCTTTACGAACAATACTGGCGCTCCCAATGGTGATATACTGGGTCAAATATAACCCTTGTCCAGCAGTTCCTGTAGTTGCACTTTCAATTCCTTCAGTTCAGTAGGAGCCATTCTATAAGGTGCTTTTGATACTGGTGCGGCTCCAGGTATAAGGTCTATCACAAACTCTGTGGCTCTGTCGGGTGGTAATCCTGGTAGTTCCTCCGAAAATACGTCGGGATAGTCCCGCACGACATCAATATCTTTCATTCGTGGTGCTTCCTTGGTTAGGTCGACCACTGATACTAGATACCCGACTGCCCCCTTCTCAAGGCACTTCTTAGCCTTTCGTGCTGAGAGTATGAGCTTGCATTTACGGGGAAGTTTGGTTCCCGCAAAACTGAATTCTGCTCCTTCTTTGTCTTTAAATGTTAGCTTCTTTTCGGCGCATAATAGGTTCGCAAAATGCCGAGCTAACCAGTCCATTCCTAAGATGACATCAAAGTCTGCCATCCCAAGTTGGATCAAGGTTGCATCTAAGGTTTTCTCGCCAATGAGAACTGGACATGGCGCATAATCTTTCTCTAATTCCACTTCTAACCCCATCGGTGACCGTACAAGTAGTTTATGGTCCAATGTTTTGATGGGTAAGTTCAGCTTCTTTCCAAACGACACAGATATAAAGGAATGAGTAGTCCTGAATCAAAGAGTACTCTGGCAGGTAGGCCATTTATAGGTACGATACCTGTGATTTATTTAACTTAGTCTATATGCTCATACAATGTAATACAACTTAAAAGGTTTCGGTCATACCTGTGACCACATCGGGTGACGCGTCAGTATCCTCGGATGTCACAGCATCGTCCTTGATGTAATTGCTTCTTGGGCTTAGGGCACTCCCTTATCATATGTCCCACTTGGTTGTAGTTATAACATCTCGGACCTTCAGAATTTGGCTTTGGTTGCTGTTGAGTTACCGGGGTAGTCTTGGATGCAGCAGTAAAGCCTTGAGCACGGAAGGGTTTAAATGTCTTGTTGTGCCCTCCATTATAAGTAATTCCGGCTGGCCTTTTTATGCCTCTGTTCTGTGTAAAGTAACTTTCCTTCTGGATCGATTCTATAACTCGAGCAATTTGGACAGCTTCATTATATATCTTCTTTTCCAAACCCAGAACGTGCTCTCTGATGCTTCCTCTTAGCCCCGTGACAAACCTACGGGTCTTAGTGTCTTCTTCTTGCATACTAAGTGGTGCAAAGAAAAACAGCTCCTCATAACGTCGTGGATATGCATCCACAAACATCTGATCCTGATATAAACTCAGGAACTCCTTCTCCATAGAATCTCTGAAGCTTCGGGGAAAATACTTCTCAAAGAAAGCTTCTTTATAAATAGCCCAAGTCAATAGGGCGTGCTTGGTCAATAGATAGGCCCTAGTAGATTTCCACCAATGATGTGCATCACCTTTTAGCATGAAGGTGGTACATAATACGTTTTCTTCTTCTGTAATAGTCATCATAAGAAAGTTTCTCTCCATCTCGTCGATCCAGTATGCTGGCCATAACGGATCAGACGGTTTATTGTTAAATTCCTTGGGCTTCATCTTCAAAAATCTCTCAACCTGTAGAGAGTGATCCATCTAATTTTGGGGGTATGCCCCAAACATAGATTGTGGATACTGATAATTGACCTGAACTGCTTCCGGACCTGGTACTGAAATCTGTGCAGCTGGTGGTTGAAGTGTTTGAGGTGCTGGGTGGTTACCCACCAGTGCTGCACTGGCTTGTCCAGTCTGCATGGGTGTAGCATGTGCGGTCTGGAACATAATCCCCATTGCAACTTATATTTGAGCCTGTGCATGTTGCATTTGTTGCAGCTGTTGTGCTAGGTACATAACTATGGTTGCTAGCTCCGGTGGTGGAGGTGGCAAGTTTGTAGGATTCGCCTGAATTGGATTTTCTGGTGGTGCAACCTGCGGATTTCCTGTGCATATATATATATATATATATATATATATATATATATATATATATATATATATATATATATATATATATATATATATATATATATATATATATATATATATATATATATATTCTTGACTAGTTTCCTCCACAAGTGGTGGTGGAACTGCATTTCGGCTCTGCCTGGTTACTCTACGCCCATACATATTTTCTTCTGAGAATGGGGGTGCCTGAAATCATCAAAATACGTGAGACAATCATTTATATGCTTCATGTAGGCATGCTAACCGATATAAACTTTCAAAATTTTTAGCTCATTGTATGAAAATTACTGTCTTTTCAATGCAGGGTCGATGGTGGGGGTCGATGTTATGTCCGACCCTCAGTATTCGACCCTGGGGATAACCTGTTCTTCCCGAGAGCTGGGGGTCGATATGGGGTCGATGGGTGTCCGACCCCTAGGTCCGACCTTTGGTTTTCTGTCAGATTCCCGAGAGCTGGGGGTCGATATGGGGGTCGGTATGGGGGTCGATGATTCGAATTGTCCGACCCCCAGACCAAAAATTAGACTTTTAAGATCCGATTCTGGGTTCATTTCCCATCATTTCTTCCCCATTTCGATTCGTCTCCCACCTCTGAGTTGCTACAGTGCCACTCTGCTGTATTGATCATTTTGGTTCTGTATTTCGACTCGTCTCCCACCTCTGAGTTGCTATAGTGCCACTCCGCTGTATTGATCATTTCGGTTCCATGTTTCGACGTCCACATCACTCCTACAGGTATGTTTTCTCATTTTTACCTGTTTTTAGGTTTTCATTTCTAGGTTTTTGCCCATTTAACTTGTATTTCTCAAATTAAATTTTTTCAACCATAAAAATTTTATTTTTATTGGGGGCTTTTGTTATTGGTGTCTCGAGGAACGAAAGCCCTCAAACATTTTTGAGTTTCATCGGTTGGTTATCGAGAAACTTGGATTTTACTCTTTTTGCCCTAATTTGTTGAAATTTTCAATTTCTCGCAATTTCTTCAAATTGGATCCCATTAGCTAGAATTTCCTACTGTGTGAGTATTGTAGGATATGTTAGAACCTACGTAAGTCCTCCTGCCCACGTGTATGGGTGACAAGTGAGGCTTTTGGCCAACTTACGTCGTTATAATGTCAAAATTTTGGCTTTTCTACCCTACTAACGTACTATCTATTTTTCTTTCTTATTTGCAGATATCATGGCTCGTACCAAAGTACCTAGAGTTCGTGATCCTCTTCATTTCCGTTCCAACGAAGCCGAGGCACAGTATGCCCACTTCGCTCGCAAGAAAGTAGAGGGTGGTCGTAAGGTGAACTTGGCTGAGTTAGCCCTGTTCAATGTGGAGAGGACATTTGGTGATATGGGATGGCTCCCAGTCATCACTTACGACGCATGCACCTGTCCGGATTTGGTACGCCATTTCTATTATAACCTCCAGGTGGTGGGGGATTACAATGATGTTGAGAAGGATTATGAGCTGCGCATCACAAGCTATGTCAAAGGGGTGAACATTTCATTCGATTATCGACAGCTGGCCGACCTACTGGGCATTTCCTATAATGGCCCCATGGTTTACTGTGCTCCTAGAGAGCACCAGTTCTCCTCCACAGAAATGAGGGCTAAGATTGATAATCAGCTTCTACGACCTGATCGCTGGCAGATGAGGGCATGCTATATTCGTCCGACTCCATGGGTATATTGCAAGATTATTCAGCATAACTTGATCCCGCAGAGTGGCCATTACGAGAGGGTTTCCCAGCTGACCCAGTATCTGATGTACAACATTTGCACTAGACAGCCCGTCTGCCTTCCGTACATCATCATGCATACCATGATCACTACTACGTTGCCCAGTCACACTGGCAACCTTCTGTACGGACGTATGATTACTGTTCTGCTTACCCGCCTGGGGGTTGATTTATTGGATGAAAAAATTCAGGAGAAGTCCTTCTCATCGCCTCTAGATTGGGAGGCTATTTGCAAGATGGGCATGCGGGATGCCCAGGTCAGTGATGAGGAGAGGAACGAGATGGTGCGCCCTCACACTTGTGTAGAGATAGCTGACGCTGAGGCCACTGCCGCCGCTACTGGAGTTCATGCGGAGCCTGCTGATGATGATGACCGCATGTACATGGATATAGACTCGATACCACCACCTTCACGTACGCATGCGGCTGGAGCTGGTACTTCATATGCGGCTGGTCCTTCTCATGAGGCTGGTCCTTCTCATGCGGCTGGTCCTTCACACCCACCTTCTGATATGATGGAGATGTTGCATGAGATCAGAGAGGCTCAACGCAGATCTGATCTGAGGATGGAGGAGTTACTAGACGCTCAGCATATGAGAGTGGATGAGCTCATAGACGCCCAGCGTACATCAGACATGAGGATGGGAGAGTTACTAGACACTCAGCGGGTGAGAGTGGATGAGCTACTAGACTCCCAGCGGACATCAGCCAAGAGGATGGGAGAGCTCATGGAGGCTCAGAACAGGACTGATCAGCGGGTAGCCGATCTTACAGCTAGTCTGCAGACGACCCAGACTCAGATTGCCTGGTTGACTAGAGTCTACGCTGAGGACTATGATAGAGATCGTGAGGCGCCGCCTCCTCCTTCGCCTCTAGCTTCATGATTGTATCTTTTCTCTTTCTTTGTACTACGGAGTAACTGTCCGGGTTGTGGACTGTACTCTGTTTTAGCTATGTATATACGTTTGTTTCTTTTACATTGTATTTAAATTTGTTCTTCCTTTAATAGATGCATTATTCTCTTTTAAGTTTGGTCTCAAACATCACTTGTGCTTATAATGTGTTAGTATTACTATTTTTACTTTTATCCTATCTCAGTTCACAATTTGTCATGAATGTATGCTAGTTCAGCGGACAAGGCCTGAGATGCTCTGATACCAAGTTGTCACACCCCAATTCCGCTCTATTCAGAATGGTGTGATGAACCGCTAACAAATCAACGTTTCAACCAGGATCTCGAGTAGGCTATATCCGTTTCAACTAAACCCCATACATCCATATTCATAATCAGAGTAAATACACAATAGCGGAAGTTTTATAATAAAATGAACTGAGAATCTACTGTGATATTAATATTTAAATAGAAAATTATTCTGTATTAACTGAGACATAAATAAATATCAAATACATGTCCTTAATAAATCCAAATAAAGAAAACTAGAAAAATATCTAATCGAATACACATGAGTTGCACTCGCAAGAGGAGTCATGTGTATCCACTTCCTCTTTCACTTCCATCGCCACCACATTTCCGTACACTGGAGCATTTACATAATCTTCAACAGTAGTACTTGCATCATCAACTAAAAATATTCGACGTCGAAAGGGTGAGCACACGTCACGGCTCAGTGAGCAAACAAAACAATGCAACAATACATATGCATGCGATTCAATTCATATCTTTGGTTTGGTTTTACGTTTGCACTGTGCTATAGAAAGGATAGGTGGCCGCCGCACCTCTATGCACGAGAGTGTGGATACGCCCGATGAACCTCTCACCGTCGCCCACAGCACCCACAATGAACATTGTACAACGAAGGTCACATTTATCGATGCACAACTCCATACCAACAAATAAACCCCTGATGGCTAGGGCTGTAAACGGAGCTCGCTACTAACCAATCCTAATGTCAAACAGTGTATCCAAGGCCTCACCCCAGCATCCCTCAGAGCACCCGTAGAGATAGAGTTAAGGCCCCCCGATAGAGTATAGGGCTCAAAGACTGAGACCCTCCTTGATGCCCTACGTCGCAATAGTTCTGCTAAGGTAATGGCGATACGACGACATCAGTGGGCATGACTTGAGTAGACCATTGCATAATATACACCCCATGAAGAACGGTCATGGCTGTACCGATTGATACCATCCCTACCCGCACCATATACACTGGCCAAACATAAACATTCACATGCCTATTCCTATCATCATCACCATCATCATGTTATAAACAATAAAGTAAATATGCATGAACAATTAATAGAAATATTAGATGACATGTTGAATGCACATACAAGCATACACGCATGGAATCAATATGGCATTGAACTCAAGAAATAAAACAGTTTATTATTAACCAGTTAGTTTAGGTCTTGTTCCCTCACCTTAGCTTGTTAATAGATCCTCTTCCAAGCTTTAGAATCACCTTTATAATGTTATTATATTGCTAGAAGACCTAACAAAGTTGATAGAATTTAATTAGAATTAATTCTGAATTTAAAAACCATGCTGTTAACTGGGGGTCGGAGATAGGGTCGGAGTCATGATCGACCCCTGGTTCATACTGGGGGTTGATGTTCAGGGTCTGGTAGGGTCGATTGGCCATCGAACCGCTGTGCGACCCCCTGTGAGTTTTGGTCAATTTTCTTCCTTTCAGTCCATTCTTCGTGTTTGGGGTCCTATGGCTTGCTCCTAAAGTCCATTCTACACACATTCTATGGTCTAAAATCATGAATCATTCACCTATATAGCTTTCATGAATTCCCCCATGGTTTTCCATGAAAACCTAACCATGGGTTGATGGTTTGGGACTCTCCGAGATCATACTCTCTTCATTACCTAACCTAAGGTCTGTAGAAACTCATGGAATTAGTATCCATACCTGAGAAGAATACTCCTTCTCTGCGACTCTTCTCCTTTTTGCTTTCTCCTCTTCCTTGCTTCTCTTCTTCTTCTCTTCCCTCTTCTCTTTCTCTCAATTCAATTAGGGTTGTAAAAGGAGTGAAAGAGGCTTAGGGACATCCTATTTATAGAGTAGAAACTCCTAAAATAAGTCCTATTGAGATTTGGAAACTTTCCTAATTTCAGTTTCTGGCAGCAACTGGGGGTCGATGATCCCGTCAACCCCTAAATCCTAAAGTGTCCGACCCCCTCTGTAAAACAGGGGGTCTGACTTTCTGTCTTGGGGGGTCCGACCCTCCCTTGTTGGGTATGCGACCCTCCCCTTAATTTAAGTGTTTTTGGGTCGATTTGATACCTGGGATCATGATCTCCTTCACGCCCTTGGTCCATTTGGCTCGACCCTGATGGGTAAACCTGATTCAAGGTGGTAAGACCGGATTAGTTTGATACGGGTCTTACACCTGATCCCGCAGAGTGGTCATTACGAGAGGGTTTCCCAGCTGACCCAGTATCTTCTATACAATATTTGCACTAGGCAGCCCGTCTGCCTTCGGTACATCATCATGCGTACCATGATCACTGTTACGTTTCCCAGTCACACTGGAAACATTCCATATGGACGTATGATCACTACGCTTCTTACCCGCCTGGGGGTTGATTTAGTGGATGAGAGGATTCAGGAGAAGTCCTTCTCATCGTCTCTAGATTGGGAGGCTATTTGCAAGATGGGCATGCAGGATTCTCAGGTCAGTGATGAGGAGAGGAACGCGATGGTGCGCCCTCGCACTCGCGTAGAGATAGCTGACGCTGAGGCAGTTGCCGCCGCCGCTGGAGTTCATACGGAGCCTGTTGGTGATGATGACCATATAGACATGGATGTAGACTCTATACCACCTCCTTCACCTACACATGCGGCTGGAGCTAGTACTTCATATGCGGCTGGTCCTTCACATGTGGCTGGTCCTTCTCATGTGGCTGGTCTTTCACACCCACCTTCTGATATGATAGAGATATTGCATGAGATCAGAGAGGCTCAGCACAGATCTGATCTGAGGATGGGGGAGTTACTAGACGCTCAGCGGGTGAGAGTGGATGAGTAACTAGACACCCAGCGCACATCAGACATGAGGATGGGAGAGCTCATAGAGGCTCAGCGCCGGACTGATTAGCGGGTAGCTGATCATACAGCTAGTCTTCAGACGACCCAGACTCAGATAGCCTGGTTGACTAGAGTCTACGCTGAGGATTATGATAGAGATCGTGAGGCACCGCCCCCTCCTTCACCTCCAGCTTCATGATTGTACTTATTTTCTTTCTTTGTACTACAGAGTAACTATCCGGGTTGTGGACTGTACTCTGTTTCAGCTATTTGTACATGTTTGTTTATCTCTCATTGTATTTAAAATTATTCTTCCTTTAATAGATGCATTATTTTCTTTTCAAATTTGGTCTCAAACATCACTTGTGCTTATAGTGTGTTAATATTACCGTTTTTACTTTTATCCTATCTCAGTTCACAATTCGTCGTGAAGGTATGCTAGTTTAGCAGACACGACCTGAGATGCTCTGATACCAAGTTGCCACACCCTAATTCTGCACACTTCAGAATGGTGTGATGAACCGCAAGCAAACCAACGGTTCAACCAGGATCTCGGACAAGCGGAATCCATTTTATCTAAACCTCATACATCCACATTCATAATCAGAGTAAATACACAATAGCGGAAGTCTTATAGTAAAATGAACTGAGAATCTACTGTGATATTAATATTTAATAGCAAATTATTTTGTATCAACTAAGACATAAATAAATATCAAATACATGTCTTTACTAATCCAAATAATAAAAATAAATTCTAATCGAATACACTATGAGTTGCACTCGCAAGAGGAGTCATGTGTATCCACTTCGTCTTCAACTTCCATCGTCGCCATGTGCCCGTACACTGGAGTATTGACATAATCTTCGACGGTAGTACCTGCATCATCAACTAAAAATATGCGACGTCGAGGGGGTGAGCACACATCATGGCTCAGTGAGCAAACAAAATAATGCAACAATACATATGCATGCAGTCAATTCATATCTTTGGTCTGGTTTAAAGTTTGCAATATACAATAGAAAGGTTTAGGTAGTCAAAGGTTAACATTTATTGACCCCGCCTCTATACACAAGTGTGTGACGCCACCCGAAGGTAACGTTTATCGTCGACTCACAAGCACCCAATTCATGAATATTGTACAACAAATGTTAACGTTTATTGTTGTACAGTGTCATACCAACACATAAGCCCTTGTTGGCGAGGGCTGCAAACTGGACTCGCAACTAACCAATCCTAATGCCAAAAAGTGTATCCAAGGCCTCACCCCAGCATCCCTCAGAACGTCCATAGAGATAGAGCTAAAGCCCCCCGGTAGAATCGGAAACTACAAGGACCGAGACCACCTCCCCTGATGCTCTACGACGTAATAGTTCTACTAAAGTAATGGCGATACGACGATGTTAATGCACAAGACTTGAGTTAGAGAAAGAGCTAGAGTGCTGAGGCCCAACCTATGATACCCCCCTGATACTCGCTCGCATCAAGTACACCAACCACACACATACATTCACATGCCTATTCCTATCATCATCATCATTATCTTGTTATAAACAATAAAGTAAATATGCATGAACAAATAATAGAAATATTGGATGACATGTTGAATGCACATTACATGCATGTTCGCATAAGATCAAGCATAGCATTGGACTCAAGAAAAGAGAAAAATAGTTTATTATTAACCAATTAGTTTAGAGTTCTGTTTCCTCACCTTAACTTGCTAATAGATCCTCTTTCAAGCTTTAAAATCACCTTTATATTATTATTATATTGCTAGAAGACCTAACAAAGTCGATAGAATTTAATTAGAATAAATTCTGAATTTAAAAACCATTCTGTTAACTGGGGGTCGGAGGTAGGGTCGGAGTAATGATCGACCCTGGGTGCGACCACCCCTATTTTGGACTTCTCGAACACTGGGGGTCGATGCTCAGGGTCTGGTAGGGTCGATTGGCCATCGACCCTCCATGCGACCCCCTATAGGTTTTGATCGATTTTCTTTCTTCAGTCCATTCTTCGTGTTTGGGGTCCTATGACTTGCTCCTATAGTCCATTCTACACATGTTCTATGGCCTAGAATCATGATTCATTCACCTATATGGCTTTCATGATTTTTCCCATGATTTTCCATGAAAACCTAACCATGGGTTGATGGTTTTGGTTTCTCTGAGATCATACTCTCTTCATTATCTACCCTATGGTCTTTAGAAACTCATGGAATTAGTATCCATACCTAAGAAGAATACTCCTTCTCTGCAACTCTTCTCCTTTTTGCCTTCTTCTCTTCTTTCCTTCTCTTCCTCTTCTCTTCCTTCTCTTCTCTTTCTCTCAATTCAATTAGGGTTGTAAAAGGAGTGAAAGAGGCTTAGGGACGTCCTATTTATAGAGTAGAAACTCCTAAAATAAGTCTCATTGAGATTAGGAAGGAATCCCATTGAAATTATGAAAGTTTCCTAATTTCTGTTTTTACCGAGTACCGGGGGTCGATAGGGAGGTCGGAGATCTCGTCGACCCCTGGTTCTTAAAGTGTCCGACCCCCCATGTAAAACTGGGGTCTGACTTCTGTCTTGGGGGGGTTCGACCCTCCCTTGCTGGGTATGCGACCCTCCCCTTAATTTAAGTATTTTTCGACCAGTTTAATACCTGGGATCGTGATCTCCTTCATGCACTTGGTCCATTTGGCTCATCCATGATGGGTAGACCTGGTTCAAGGTGGTAAGACCGGGTTAGTTTGATACGGGTCTTACAAGAGTAGCCATCACAGTGTATGATAGGTGAACCACATTACATAATCTGTTATGTGGATGTAGATGTACTTGTTTGTGATTATGGAATAGAAGTGCATGATTTACAGGCTGGGTGTGCACAATTGGTAGGCCAAGCCCCTGGTATGGATACCTGCAGGTGTGTGGTTGGTGTGTATCATGAAATGTGTTAATAGGATGAATGTGTGAATGACTACCTTAGTCAGCTCAAGACAGGAAAGTGTTAACAGTTAGCTCTTGGCAACAGAGTGTGTTTATTTGGAAAATATACATAGTTGTGGGAAAGTTTTTAGTGGTCACTGATTCACCCCCTCTCAGTGTCAACCTGGGAATCACACTTTTTTATATCATTTCTTTGTGAATTAACAATCATGATAATAGCTTAAAATAATGTAAATCATACAATGAGACACACATGATTAATTCACATCAAGTAAAATACCTACAATTTGAACATATGCAGGCAAATTATCTCTGTGAGAGTCAATTAAACTACACACACATCCTTTGGGATAATATGTGTACTGATCCTCTCGGTAACTGTGCAATAACTACGAAAGGATAATGCATCTTGAAAATCTCACCACCTTTAGGTGGATGAAACTCCTAAAACCAAGATCCTTCAATCATGGCATGAGTTTCTTATATTCTTTAACAATGCCACATTTGGGTGAACAATGTCGTTCTTTGCTGCATCTATAAAAGTGAGAGTATATGTCAGTGTCACTTTTGGGTAAGCATTGTACTTTCTTGCTATAGCTTGTAAATATACAACATATTATGATTGAACCAAGGTTGCCACTTTAATGGTTACACCAGAATCCTTACACAATACCAACAAGCCCTAATTTGAATAAACTTGGACAGAACCACCTTTGGGTGAACACTCTCATTCTGAAGCATTTACAAACACAAACCCTTGAATTTGAACACATCATAATGAAACAAGGTTGTCACTTTGGTGGTCACACCAAATTCCATCATGACATGAATAAATCCCAAATTGTAGTACTTGTGGGATACCATGAATGTTTTATTAACACAACCTTACATGTCTAAACATTCAAATAACCATGCACAATAGCTCAACAATCAATTTGGTACAATAACTTTAAAAAAATCAACAAAAATACTGTAAACTGGGTTCTCATAAGGCATTTTTCTATGATAACAAGCTTCTCAATAAATCTAAATGTACCAAAATATATACCAGATTGAAGAGCATAAAAAATAAAATCCAATGGAATAAACCGAAAGTCAATCCGACTTTCATATCCCAAAATCTTGATTTAATGTCATTTTATCAAAAACAGAAGCCAAAAAGGCCCTTAAGAATCATGTCAAGTTAGATTCGGTTCGGTCTAGGTCGGTCTGCTCCGGCTAGGTCAGGTTTAGCTCGAACGTCAGGTTCAGCTCGATTTGGTTAGAACTGAACCGAATATACCTTCTTTCTTTTTTTAAATTAAGTTTTTTGGTTCAGACCAAACCACTTGGTCTAAATGGGATAAACCACCTAGTTGGTTCAACGGTTTACCCATCAGTCTAACCCGATTCATAAAATGGGCCCTCTAGTCAAATATTTGGGTCATTGGATCGGGTATACGGGTCCACTTTCAGGTCAATCCATTTGGTTCGCTGGTCGGGTCATCGATTTACCCTCTGGGTCAGTCAACGGGTCGTTTGGCTAGGTACTTGGGTTACACGTGTTGACCCACACGTATTCCCAGGGATCTAGTCTTGGATCTGTTCTTGGGCCCAAGCTCGGTTCAGGCCTGACCGTTGGAACTAGTTCTACGGGTGGTCAACGTCCCTAGTTGGGTCACACAAGTTACCCACAATTGTGACAGGGCGGGTCTTTGCTGGGTTGACTTAGACTGAGTCATATAAAGGCCGGTTTAACCCTTTAGGGTTTTCGAGTTGATCCAGCTATGACTTGGTCAACGCCGCTCAAAAAATTTTTTTTTTAAATCCTTTTACCTCAAGTAAGATCCACTCACTTCTGTCACTGGCAAGTGGAGACGAGTCCTACGACCTGCACCGACGATTTTTATATAGCCGAAACCATCTCTTCGAGACCTTTCCAACGATATATGGCATGACATATTTCTCCAGTCAAAAAAATTTTGTCGGTGGAAAACTCCTATGGATTCAATCCAGATTCGATCCAAAACTTGAGAAAAAATTTTTTTCAATTCAAACATTCACTTACAGGTCTTTACAATCATTCCCCATTGATCCTAAGTCTGTATGGTTGGCTTTGATACCAACTGTTAAACATTATTGTGATTAGAGTTTCAACCAAACCCATCCCAATCCATACAGGAATCCTAGAATACAATGGAGAAACCATAAACTGTGAATCATAAAGACATATCTGTTTGAAGAGATGGATTCTCGTACGCTCCAAGCTGTTCTAATATTTGATCGAAATCCCTCGGCTACAGTCTTCCATAACCTCCAGAGGATATCTATGAGGACAAAAGGTCTCTTCCACCCATCTCTGATGGACGGTAATGATTTGGAGTCGCTACCGAGATTAAGATTTAGGACCTAAAATGCAGTCTCATCATAAGACAAGACTTCGATTGACTCATTGGACCCAATATATTGGCTTTGATCTATCAGAGAACGGGTAAGCGTTCAAGGTACAGTTTGGGAAGGTGTTAGGCACCCAAAGCTGTCTGATTCAAAAATTGGCCTTCTATGTGATTCTACTTTCCTTAGACTCTATGGTTCTGACTGTTCATGGTCAATGGATGATGACTAGGGCTCATGGGGGATCCTATGCCAAGTTGCTAAGTTCTTCTAAACTAGGTTCAGCTAAACATGTACTCAAAAATAAATAAACAAGCAAAATAATATACAATGAATCGAACCAAAGATGGTTCGGTGATGGACTGAATCTGAGACGCTAAAAAAATCTCAAATTGCCTACGTATTCCAATCTTGGAAACCAAATCCATAACGTAATTCGAACAGAATGTGATTAAGGTTTATGGATGTAGTTTATGATTAAGCTTTCTTAGATTCAATTGTTCAAGTTGAAGATTATGCTTGATGATTATTGAGATTGAATCTAGAGATAGCCTATGTGGGTCGAAGTGAATATGGATAATGAATATGGGTATGGATATGGATGTGGGGGACCTAAGGATACTAAGATGTGGTATCGTACTTAAAGAGGTCCTCCAAGTTGCCTACGTATTTTAGAGGTCCTAAAAATCAGATACAACGTAGTTCGTTGTGATGGGTTGTGGATAGATGTGGATGTCCTAAAGAAGACTAAATAAGGTTGAAGTGCGTACAACCCAAGTGGATCAAAGGTACGATTTTAGGACTTAAGTGTGTACAGTCCGAGTGGACCACAGGTACGGATTTAGAATCTAAGGGTGTACAGTACTCCAAGTGAACCACAGGTACAGATTCGATTGAACCTAAAGGATGTACAGTTCGAGTGAACCACAAGTACAGATTCAAGTAAACCTAAGGGGTGTACAGTTCGAGTGAACCATAGACAGTTCGAGTAAACCACATGTACAGATTCGAGAGAACCTAAAGGGTGTACAGTTCGAGTGAACCATAGGTACAGATTCAAGATAACCTAAGGGATGTACAGTTCGAGTGAACCACATGTACAGATTCGAGAGAACCTAAGGGGTGTACAGTTCGAGTGAACCACAAGAATAGATTCAAGAGAACCTAAAGGGTGTACAGTTCGAATAAACCACAGGTATATATTCAAGAGAACCTAAGGGGTGTACAACTCGAGTGAACCACATGTACAGATTCAAGTGAACTTAAAGAGTGTACTGTTAGAGTGAACCACAGGTACAGGATAAGTGCATACAGTCCGAGAGAACCACAAGTACGATTTAGAATAGAGGTTGTAGAACCATGTTTGAGAATCTCTCCAAACTGCCAACGTATCTTAGGGTGTTGCCCTAAGAATTAGGATCCGCGTAGTTCAAAAGCAGATTCAATCATTCATGTTCTTCTTTCAATATCAGGGTGTGAAACCTAAATGCTCTATGGTTCGATTCACATCATACCTATCTAGTTTTCTGTATCCTAGAGGAGATGAGCTGAGGGGTAGGGATCGTCCTAAGCTACCCTTGACCTAAAACCCTAATTTGGTATTTATTGGGCTAGGCTTCATATCTCTTGATTAAAATTCATCATTTTCATTCTTACCCTTCCCGTGAATGTGGGTGCCTACATGCACGTTCCCACACCTAATATGTCTTCTAGGTGTACAGATACGGAAGTTCGACTAGGGTGTTGCAGAAATTAAGTTATTGTCAATAATAAATATCATTCAAATATGGCAAGAAAAAACAACATATATCATCTCAAGTATGGTAATAAAGCATGTGAATCAATATAGTAGCAAACCTGTGAAAGCATTGATCAAGCATCGATCACCAACAATGTGACCAAGATCATATTTGATCGACTACTTAGATTTGATGTAAAAATCATCATCAATGTGATCAAGATCATATTTGATCGATGATTCAGATTCACTTAAAACATTCATGAGGTCAATTTAACCATTCAAATTCAATTAAATCACTCAAAAAGATAATCCAACAGTTCAAATCACTCAAGATGGTAATTCAATCGTTCAGATCACTCAAAATCACTCACAATAAAGATCCAATAGCTCATATCACTCCAAATGATAATCTACCCTTTCAAATTCTTCTAAATCATTCATAATCCAGATCCAATGGTCCATATTCATTTACATCAATCATCAAGACAATTCGATGGTTCAGATTTATTTATATCACTCATGATGTCAATCCAATGGTTTAGATTCAAATAAGATGTTCATGATCAAGATCTAATGGTCTATATTTCATATCACTTATGATCAATGGCTAGATTCATTTCATTACAGATCCAAATCAAAATTAAACATCAAATGACTCACAATTAATATTCTCTCATGATCCAAATAAAAATCAATCATCCGACTCACAATTAATCATATCAGAAACTCAAGATCAATGGCTAGATTTTAACCACATCAAATTTCAAGATCAATGATCAAGATTTAATCATGTAAAAATTCAACATCACATGGCCATATTTTTAAATCACATTGAATTCAATCATCAAGATTTCATTCACATTAAAAATCTTAAATCAAAGGTCATGATTTATTCACATTAAATTCAAGATCAATGACCATAATCCAATCTCATCAAATTCAGAGATCAATGGTCCAATTTTATTTATCACAATTTCAAGCATATGGGATCAATCAATTTTAATTTCATCATAATTGGATCAATTTCATCATATTTTCACAACAATAGGATCAAATCCACAATCGGATCAATTTCCTCATATTTTCACAATCGGATCATATTTTCACAATCGGATCAATTTCATCAATTTCCACAATGCCATAATCGGATCAATTTCAATCAATTTCCATAATGCCATAATCAGATCAATTTCAATTTCATCAAAATTCATATGATCGATTTCATCAAAATTCTATACAATTAATTTTAATTTCGTCAAATTCCATATGGTCGGATCAATTTCATCATATTAAAATTCAGATCATAGTTGGATCAATCACGTTAAATTTTAAGGCTATGGCTGGACCAATCTCATAAAATTCAAATCAATGGTTCACAATAAACATCATTAAATAATTCAATAGCCAGATCTATCACCTATTAACATCATCAAGAATATACTTCAATCAAAGGCTCAGGTTTGATGGAAGCCAGTGATGCTGATCATATGAATAAGAATTTGATAAATAGGAATTGTTGATCAAGTTTGAGAACGATCAATGGTAGGAAGATAGGGTGGTGTTATGGTGCATGTTGGGTTTGATGGAGTATGCGGATGTGAAGGAGGTGAGGGGGCAGTAACAGGTAGGATGATTCTTACTTGTTTTCTCTTTCTCCTCTCTGTCTTCTCTCTTCTTCTCTCGTGCTCAACTCCCTCTCTCTATTCTCTTTTTTCAATTCTCGGGCTTTCCACTCTCCCTCAAACTCAATCCCTTCTCCTCTCTCTTAGACTTTCTCCCTCCTTATGTTCTCCCACTTCTCCTCTTTTCTGAGTTTTTTTTTTCTTCTTAACTCTCCCTCCCGTGCTCTCCCTTTTCTAAGTTTTTTCCTGTTTTTTTTCTTTTCTTCACTCTCCCTCCTGTGCTCTCTCTTTTCTGAGTTTTTCCTTTTTTTTTTCTCTTCCAATCTCTCACGATCTCTCTCGATCTCTCCTCTTTCTGAGTTTTTCTTTTTTTTTTTTCTTTTCTTCACTCTCCCTCCCGTGCTCTCTCTTTTCTGAGTTTTTTTCTTTTTTTTCTTTTTTTATTTCCTTTTTGCCAATGGGACCCACGACCAGGTGGCTTTCTTCTTCTCTCTCTCTTGCCTAACCGTAAACCCTAGATCCTCTATCTCTTTTTCATCTTTTTTTTTATTTTTATTTTTCTTGCAATGAGACCCACAGTCAGGTGGCTTTCTCTCTCTCTCTCTCTCTTGGCCTATATCAGATTTGGTTCTTTCAATGTATATATATAATGATATAATATATATGTATATAAATAATACCCAATATATAATATACATATGACAAGTACCTACACATGGGTGAACCAGTTTGGTCTGGACTGACTTGGGCTGGATTGACTAGACCGAACTAACAAAGGTAGACTAGGTTGGGTCAAGACTAGTTTAAATTGAGCTGAGTTGACTGAGTTTTCTCTCTATATTATTTCATAGGCTATTTCTCTGCCATTCAGCATGGAATCTTTTGACGGACTCTGTCCTAAATTTTTTAATTCCACTTTGTAGAACACTAAAAATGAGGAATACTAGTGCTTGAACACCTTATTTGGATGTAAAATGACCAACTTATGAATTTTTGAAGTTTAAACAGCCAATTTACAATAATTCAACTAGCTACTCTGCATGGGATGCCTCAGAGATCTTTGCCTAAAATCCTTCATGGATACTTTGTAGAGCACTAAAAATAGAACATATTGAGACTTGAATCACCTGATTTGGACATCGGATAATAAAATTATGAGGAATTGAAGTTTATGCGGGCATATCGGCTTACTGTTCCGTATGGGTTCCTCGGAGCCTCTGCTCCAGATTTTCCACATCTACTTTATAGAGCACCAAAAATGAGGAATAATGGCACTAGAATCACTTCATTTGGACGTCGGATGAGTAAGATATGAGGAAATAAGTTTAAATAATTAAACTTACGATAATTTGCATACAGGCCCTTGGATATTATTAATCTTCAGAAAATATCCTTATTCTTATTCTCGGACTAAAATCGACATATCTTCTTCGTTTGACATCGGAACTGAGCGATTCAGATCTTATTTTGAAGGTATTTCCAAGACCTATGCATCCATGCAGGTTGCAACCCATGTCCTTACTATGCGGTCCACCAAAAATAGTCTCCAAGTCACAGCTAAAAATTCAAACTTTGCATTGGGATTCACCAACTTGCCATATATGTTCACTTAGGCTTCTAAACTCTAGCGGTTATCTAAGTTCTTCTCAAAACAATATAGAGAGCACTACTGGGGATGATCGACTATCATTTTTTAGAGAGTTTCACTCGCCTCCCCTGTACTTTTCAAACTTTCTCTCATCTCTCCTACTTTATTGTCTACACTCCAGTAAGACTTTGTTCATCTTAGGATAATAAAAATGGGGTGCTTACAATATCCTGATGTTTCTTACTAATGGGTGCAAAGAGAACTTCATTAACTGTGACTATGGGGACTCTAACCCAGTATTTATAGAATATTGTTGTAACATTAAAACCCTTCCCACAATAGAATTAGGGTTACCAAACCTATCTCATACCGTGTGACGAAACAAATCAAACCAGTTCTACCGTGCTACTTAGATTCCAACTGAATTAACTGGTTTAGGTAATTAATTAAGCCCACATATAAGTCTAACAAGGCAGTCGACCGACTAAGGTAAGCGATCGATTAGTTGTGTTAACCATTTCGTAAAAAGAGCTGTTGGGGTTCTAATTGTAAGACCTATATCAAACTAACCCGGTCTTACCACTTTGAACCAGGTCTACCTATCGTGGTCGAGCCAAATGGACCAAGTGCATGAAGGAGATTGTGATCTCAGGTATTAAATCGACCCAAAAACACTTAAATAAAGGGGAGGGTCGCATACCCAGCAAGGGAGGGTCGGACCCCCCAAGATAGAAAGTCAGACCCCTGTTTTACAGAGGGGGTAGAACACTTTAGGAACTAGGGGTCGACAGGATCATCGACCCCCTCATGGACCCTCAGTTGCCGCCGAAAATAGAATTAGGAAATTTCCATAATTTCGGTTGGGGCTCTTTCCTAATCTCAAAGGGACTTATTTTAGGATGTTTCTACTCTATTTTAAGGATGTCCCTAGGCCTCTTTCACTCCTTTTAGAACCCTAATTGAATTGAGAGAAAGAGGAGAGAAGGAAGAGAGGAAGAAGAGAAGGAACAGAGAGAAGAAGAAAAAGGAGAAGAGTTGCAGAGGAGGAGTGTTCTTCTCAGGTAAGAATACTAATCCTATGAATTTCGTGAGACTTAGAATAGTTGAAGGAAGATGTAGGAAAAACCCAATCCATCCATCCTTGGTTAGGTTTCAATGGAAACCATGGAGGATATCAATTAGACTATATATTGGGTGAAGAGAAGTTCTAATCCATAGAAAGTATGTGGAATGGACTATGGAAGAAGTCATAGGAGTTAAACAAGGAAGAATGGATCAAAACATGAGAATATCGACCAAAACCAGAGGTGGTCACACATAGGGTCGATAAACCCATCGACCCTGATATCGACCCTGTTACAGGGGGTCGCAGTATACTGCTACCCTACCTGCGACCCATCCTGCGACCCTATAGATAACAGCAAGTCAGAAAATTGGAATTAAATATAATTAAATTCTATCGACTTTGTTAGGTCTTTTAGTAATATAATATCAATATAAAGGTGATTCTTAAAGCTTGAAAGAGGATCTACTAGCAAAAAAAGGTGAGAAAATAAGACCTACATTAATTGGTTAATAATAAACTACTTTTATTTCTTGAGTCCAATGCCATGCTTGATTCTATGCGAATATGCTTGTAATGTGCATTCAACATGTCATCCAATATTCCTGCTATTATTGTTCATGCATATTTAATTTTGTTACTTATAACATGATGATGATGATTGATGCTAGGAATAGGCATGTGAATGTTTGTGTGTGGTTAGTGTGATTGATGCGAGTAGGGCATCAGGGGAAGTGTTAGGCGGTATTTGATCCGGACACTTTAGCTCTATCTCTAACTCAAGTCTTGTGCATTAGCATCGTCGTATCACCATTACCTTAGCAGAACTATTGCGACGTAGGGCATCAAGGAGGGTCTCGGTCCTTGAGTCCTATACTCTACTGAGGGGCCTTAGCTCTATCTCTATGGGTGCTCTGAGGGATGCTGGGGTGAGGCCTTGGATATACTGTTTGACATTAGGATTGGTTAATAGTGAGCCCCGTTTGCAGCCCTAGCCATCAGGAGTTTATTTGTTGGTATGGAGTTGTGCATCAATAAACGTGACCTTCATTGTGCAATGTTCATTGTGGGTGCTGTGGGCGACGGTGAGAGGTTCATCGGGCGTATCCACACTCTCGTGCATAGAGGTGCGGCAGCCACCTATCCTTTCTATAGCACAGTGCAAACGTAAAACCAGACCAAAGATATGAATTGAATCGCATGCATATGTATTGTTGCATTGTTTTGTTTGCTCACTGAGCCATGATGTGTGCTCACCCTCTCGATGTCGAATATTTTTAGTTGATAATGCAGGTACCACAGTTGAAGATTGTATCAATGCTCCTATGTACGGACATGTGGCGGCAATGGAAGCTGAAGACGTAGTGGATATGCATGACTCCTCTTGCGAGTGCAACTCATGCGTATTCGATTAGAGTTTTTTTTTTGTTTTTTTGGATTTATTAAGGAGATGTAATTGATATTTTACTTACTTATGTCTCAGTTGAAACAAAATAATTTGATACCTTAATATGATTACCACATTTAGATTCTCAGTTCATTTTACTATAAGACTTCCACTATTGTGTATTTTACTCTGATTATGAATGTGAATGTATGGGGTTTAGATAAAACGGGGATAGCCTACTCGAGATCCTGGTTGAACCATTGGTTTGCTAGCGGTTCATCACACCATTCTGAATAGTGCGGAATTGGCGTGTGACACTAATGGTTAATCATGATGGTCGACTTTGGCAAGTCTAACAGGTCATCAAATGAAATAAAACAGTAATCTACCAATAGGGTGTTTATCATTATTGTGATAATTTGTTATTACTTCTTTATGTCTAGTGGTACCAAACGGTTATTATTTATGACTCATAATTTATTTTTAGAAATGATTTGTCATAAATAATTCATAAGCATAAGTATAAATTATACCAAGAGAATCTTAATGAGCTCTTATCGGTCCATTATCGGGTTGTTGCTAATTTGGTTTTGACTTCGATCTACTAGGGTATGAATTGGTCTTAATTTGGTTTTGATCTTTCATTGATTTCTAAAAACCAACTTCAATTCCAATTTCCAACCCAACATCAATCCAATTTGATCAAATTTTTTTATTATTAATTTCAATTTCTTTTGGGCTTAATTTTGACACCCTTACCCAACCAGCTGTGAAGATTTCCCCTTTTAAACCCTAACAAAGATTTATTCTCTGCTCGTGTAAGTTACACTAATGGTCGTTCCCTACTTGAGGGTTGACAATGGTCACGATTCACGACATTAAAGCTGAATTGGTTAGAAAACCCTGTAGATTGGCTGACATGTCATCTTTTTCCTAATTCACCCTTGTTGAGTCTGGGTCATGGTTCAAGGCTTCAAGTAATCTGTTACAACAAATACCAAGGAATACGAACAGAAAGCAGAAAAAGATTCAAGCAAAATGACGTAGAGATTTAACACGGTCATATATCAATGCGATATGCTATGTCCACAAGAGAAGATGAAGATGATTCACTTTGTCTAAAAAATGAAGTTACATTAGAGATCTCTCAAGAAGAAGCTCTCTCCCAAGTCCAAGCTCGAAAACCCCATTTTTCTCTTCCTTTTTGCGGTTAGAGTTACAAAGCAATAAAAAGAACAATATATATGAGCTCCTCCAAGTCGGGCTGATTGATTGGGTCAGGTCAAACTATACCGCAGGCCTTTGCCCCCACACCCCAAAACGAGATCGATCAATGATGGGATAGGGTCAAGCTCTCTGCTACCATCATAGACCTCAAAAAAAAATTTCATTCGGATTGCCACCAAAATTGTTGAACTGGGTGAATCTTCAAAGCGGGTCATGAATCCAAAACTACCGATGTCACACCCCAATTCTGCACTATTCAGAATGATGTGATGAATCGCTAATAAACCAACGGTTCAACTAGGATCTCAAATAGACTGTGTCCGTTTGCTTAAACCATACATATCCACAACCATAATCAGAGTAAATAAACAATAGCGGAAGTCTTATATATTAAATGAACTGAGAGTCTAAAGATGATAACATAAATTAAGTATTCAATTATTTTCAAAAGATACTAAGACATACAATAAAATATTTAATCAATTAAATCTTCTGTATAAATTGAATAAAATCTAATCGAAAACATAAGAGTTGTACTCGCATGACGAATCATGTGACTCCATCATAACTTCAGTGTCCATCGTCGCCACATTTCCATACATCGAAGCATTTATATAATCTTCTACGGTTGTACCTGCATCATCAACTAAAAACATTCGACGTCGAAAGGGTGAGCACACATCGAGCAAACAAAACAATGCAACAAACATATGCATGCATTCAATTTATATCTTTGGTCTGGTTCATAAGTTTGCAATATTCTATAGAAAGGTTCGGTGGCCGCCTCGCCTCTATACACAGGGTGTGTAAGCCCACCCAATGGATTAAACACCATTGCCGTCTACATCCACCCCACCATGGAATAGAGATAGAGCTAAAGTGCTTAGGACCGCACCGCATCACACTTCCCCTGATGCTCTACCCATACCAACACGTAATCCCCTGTTGGCGAGGGCTTGTAAACTGGGCTCGCAACTAACCAATTCTAATGTCAAACAGTGTATCCAAGGCCTCACCCCAGCATCCCTCAATACATCCATAGAGATAGAGCTAAGGCCCTCCGACAGAGTTAGAGACTACACGGTCCGAGACCACCTCCCCTGATGCCCTACGACGTAATAGTTCTACTAAAGTAATGGCGATACGACAATGTTAGTGGACAAGACTTGAGTAGAGATAGAGCTAGAGTCTGGTGACCATAATGAACCACAGTGTCACGTCCTCCCCCTGATGCTCCCACTCACATCAAGTGCACTAACCACACACATACATTCACATGCTTATTCCTAGCATCATCATCATCATCATGTTATAATAAACAAAATTAAATATGCATGAACAGTAATAACAGGAATAGTGGATGACATGTGATATGCACATTACAATCATATAAGCATAGAATCATTCATAGTATTGGACTCAATAAACAAAAATAGTTTATTATTAGCCAATTAGTTTAGGTCTTATTCCCTCACCTTTGATTGAGCGTAGATCCTCATTCAAGCTTTATGAATCACTTTTAAATCACTAGAAAGACCTAACAAGTCGATAGATTTTAATTAGAATTAATTCCAATATATTTTAAAGTAACTGAAATCGTAGGGTCGCAAGTAGGGTAGCACCTAGGGTAGTAGTTTTCTGCGACCCTAGGGTGTAGGGTCGGACGTGGGGTCGGATACCAATCGATCCTACGTGCGACCACACCCTCCCTGGGACTTCCCGAGGGCATGTGATCGATCCTGTGGTCTTGTAGGTCCATTCTAAAACTGTTCTATGGCTCATAACTATGATTTTTACACACTTTCCATTGTCTATGATGATTACTTCCATGGATTCCTTTGGAACTTGTCCATGGATGGATGATTTGGGTTTCTCTTAATCCTAACTTTCTCATAATCTATTCTAGGCTCTTAATTTATGAAGAAAATCAGGTTCATACCTGAGGTTGGCTGAGATTCAGAGGTTTCTCTGAACATCCTCATCTTCCTTAGTCTTTTTTTCAATTTTCCTTCTCTTCTTCTTTTCCTTCTCTTTCTCTTTCTCTCACTTTTAATTAGGGTTCTAAAAGGAGTGAAAGAGGCTAAGGGACGTCCTATTTATAGAGGAAAACCCTCCAAAATAAGTTCCATCGAGTTTAGGAAAGAACCCCTTGGAATTAGGAAAGTTTTCTAATTTACGGTTTCTGTCTATCATCGTAGGGTCGGACGTAGGGTCGCAGGATCCGTCAACCCTACACCTTCTTAGTCATACGACCCTACGATTAAAAAGTCATGAGTTGGACTTCTGTTGAGGTGGGGTCGACCCTACCTGTTTAAGCATGCGACCGTACCCTCACATTTATTGTTTCTGAGTTAGACTCATACCTGGTCTTGTGATTTTCTTCACGCACTTGGTCCACTTGGCTCGACCATGATAGGTAGACCTGGTACAAGGTGGTAAGACCGGTTAGTTCGATACGGGTCTTACAACCGAAAGATTCAAGACACCCATAACATAATTGATATCAGATCGGCTGATTTGTATTGGTTTTGGACTTGACCGATCTCCAATCCTATCATGTTTTAATATTATTATATAGAGTATCGGCCATACATTAGCTTCCCAGTGGATCCATATAGTGATCCGGATCAGATTAGTTTTAGACATGGCTGATACCTGGATTGAGAACCTTGGTCGGGGTGCTACATGGACGGTCCCAATGAGGATGGGTCGATTTGAGCTAATCTGATATCTTGAGGATACATATTATCCGATAAGACCAATTGGGTCGAATAGTATGCACCCTTGCATCTATCGGCTGCTTACTAGCCCATTCCAATAGGTTTGTCCGAGATGTTCAGTTACAAGCAAGATTCAATAGAGGTGCAAGTTTGGCCATACCGGCCCAAGCCTGCCCTGAACCCGAACAAAGCTTGGGCTAAGATACCTGGCCTTTAGGGCAAGTTAGGGCTGGGTTGGGCCAAGGTTGAGGCCTTGGGCTGAGCCCGACCCAGTCTTCTTCTTCTTTTTTTTCTTTTTCTCCTTGCCTAGCCCAGCCCTACATTTCCCTACCTCCTCTACTTGGTCAAGATCAATCATGGTCAGCCTGGCCTGACCCTGAGGGTGGTTTAGGGTTGGATTTCCAAACCTTGAGTTGAGGACAGGTCAGGCTGGGCTGGCGTGGGCCCAACTAAAGGGACTCAGGGTTGGGCTGGGGTTTTAAATTGCCTAGCCCAATTCGACCCTGTTGCAGCCCTAGTACTAAATACATGTATCGAACACGATACTGCCATGTAGTCAATTCTATAATTTGATTTTTTTTTTTCATAATAGATAACAAAAAGCATAGAAATTACATTTCATTTATAAGATGCATAACACAAACTGTTAGTAAAACACATGCATTTTTAGTGAACAATGTATATAATAAAAGAATATAGTGGTCACTTGACATCGTTTTTTACTTTCCTATCTCAAGCAAGATGCATGTTGTTATATTAATAGAAAATATTTGTGACAATGCAACTTCAAATGTCAAGAATAAAACATTGGAGGAAACCAAATATATATTAACTTATTGGTAAGTGTACATTTACTATAGACCCGTAATTTTACATTTTATTTTCTTAATTATAATGTTTTTTCTTTTATAGGGAAAATTTCTCCCACCTCCTCCCTAGGAATCTTAAAAGGCAATCACTCCCCAACTTGACTCAAAATTATTATCACCTCCCCTGTTTTTGAAAATATTCTCTCCCATTCAATTTGGTGATGAGATTCATCATCACCAATTTTTTTGGACAATAATACTCTATCACGCAATTGTCAATTTTGAATAAAACTACCTCTAAAAAAAAAAATAATAATAATGGGAGAGTATTGGATAGACAGGACCAGCGGTCTGTCCAATACTCGCCGGACAAGAATCGAAGACGAAGGGTGTAATTGTAACCATGATCTCCGGAGATGAAAGAAATAAATGAAAACCATTGTAACCATGATCTGAATGAAACAAGTAACCGTGATCTCTTCATAAACGTTGCCGGAACTCCAGTGATTTCTACCATGGTAGAAATCCACCGTGTATACAATGAATGAGTGCACCTATTCCCAGTCTAACGTCCAGAACTGTTCCAGACAACAAGTGCGTGCACCTATTCTGACGGCTGGTGGTGCTGCTAGGGAGGTTCCTTTAATGGCGGTGAAGGGAAGTTCTTACTAAAACCTTCTTTAACATCTGTACAACTCTTTACAAAAAAAAAAAAAAAAAAATCTGCATATCTGAAGCCCTGCACCGGTGCCCCAAAAAAAACCCTTTTTCCAAGCAGGCCAGACAAAGCACTTGATTTTTTCTATCGAAAATTAGAAACTATGAAAACAAAAGGTTTTGGATTCATTCATCTTTGAATGATTGGGACGGTGGGCTCTTCAACTGCTGTTGTACTTCTTCTCAAAATGGGTTTTTCAAAGTTGCAAATATATATATATATATATATATATATATATATATATATATATATATATATATATATTTGATAGAGTTGCATAGATTTTCTTTTTTTAGTCAATACTCTGTAGAAGTTAGCTGTAAAATGCGTTCGACAAGCAAAATACGAATTCTGGCGAAGAAAACCATCGGAATTTGGTCAAAATCCGATGGTTAATTGGGCAATTGGAGAGAAGGTTCCAGACGAGTCGATAGCGTTTTTGTCCAAGATTCCAAATCAAGATGTTGTGTTCTTATCATAAACCACCAGGGAACCACCGCGAATCATCTCTTGTAACTTGAACACCACCTGTTGATCAGGAATTACTACAAAGTTCTCTATAATGGCGAAATTGTGCAACATGGTAGGCTCTGCAAGTGGAATTTCGACGTTGGGAGATCTGATTCTATATGGAGAGAAGTGGGAGTACTTTAGGTATAGCTTATGAATGACATTGTGGCCTAGAGTGAAGAGTTCACTAGAGACTGGGTCGAGGCGTCGAGTTTTGGGTGGGCAATCGTGGCAAACTGGAGCTGACCATTGAAATTGAATCGGCTGATGGTTTTAAGGTCACCGGAGGGAGAGAGGGAGAGAGAGAAAGAGAGAGAGAGAGAGAGAGAGAGAGAGAGAGAGAGAGAGAGAGAGAGAGAGAGAGAGAGAGAGAGAGGACACTCTAAGCAATGGTCTCCAGTGAGTACTGGATAGACCACTGCTGTCTATCCAATACTCGTTGGACACTCTGAGGGTATATATATATATATATATATATATTATTTTGAGAGGTAGATTGATGATTGCTTTGGAAGGTATTATTGTTAAAAAAAAATTGGTAATGACGAATCTCATCACCAAATTGAATGGGGATAATATTTTCCAAAGCAATGGAGGTGGGAGACATTTTGAGTCAAGTTAGGGGTGGTTGCCTTTTAAGATTCCTAGAGGAGAGGTGGGAGAAAATTTCCCTAAATTATATTTTATTTGTTAGAAGTTTAAAAAATTGTTTTTAATTATTTTCTAATTACTAATTACTAATGATAAATACTGAAATGGTAAAATTTGGATAGGGAGATGGTTTAGTAAAATGCATCTTTCAATGATAAAATAGATACACTGTTTTATCAATTTTTAGATATGTTCAGTGTATCAATTTTCAGACATGTTCTAGTAGTAGATTACTGCAGTTCTATTACGGTTGATTACAATTTCTTATCGCAATACAATTGTTCTAGATCTCATAGAGACATCAGAATTTGCTAATAAGGGCTTGCATATTTCCTTTTTCAATAATTATTTTCAAATCAATGTAAGATTAAAGTTTCTCATCAATTGAGTTATAAATTGACATTGATTGATGCCATAATGAATATCACAAACTATGAATCAAGATTGGTGAGACCCTAAACAATATTCAAAGTATCCAAAATTCACACAAAAAAAAAAAAAATTTCTAGCAGTCAACTAAACAACAAGCAAATTTTCTTTTAGATGTGGAACTCATAATTATTTGGATCGCTAGTGAACCCTTTACAACTTGGTCTTTTTTTCCTGCTATGGGTGTAGGTGGAATGATTCTCATTCAATCTGGAATGATTTGATCCATGTAGTTGTGGGGTCAGTATGGACCCGTGGGATTAGTCAGGCCAAAGGTTTAAAAACCCATTTTTAATAAAAAAGCAAAAAAAGAAAAAAAAAAAAAAAAGAAGAAAAAATCATCTGATCATCATTTGATAAATTGAACCTGTCCTTACCTTAGGTTCACAAACGGAAGAGATATTTTATCTTGTATTTCTTCGATCTAGCAGGTCGGCCACCGACAGTAGTCGCAGTCGCTGGAAAGAAGGACAAGAAGGAGATTGTGCCTAGTGGGTATTTGATGGATTAGTGGATGCAAGTCGGTCGGTTGGGTCGGGAGAGTGTCGGAGTGAGATTGAGTAGTGAGCACTAGACTTGAGCAGTGGGATCCAAATCGTCTCCTCCCTGAGATTCGGGAGGAGGGGCGGCGACCCCACTGGATGGTCGCCATGTGCTCGAACGGAGGGATCAGGTTCATCCGACCTCCACATGACGACCATCCAGTGGGATCACTACGTACAGGGAGGAGACAATTTGAATCTTGAGCAGTGAGCCGTGAGGAACCATCATTGGGACGACGTGTGCAAGAGTCGAAGTCGAACTCTCTTTACTCTTTGAGTGTCGTATTGGCCTATTGGGTAAATAAAAGCTTAAATAGTGTCAATTAGGGTCAGGTTGTTTTTCGGACTTTACTAGTGTTCGGTCGGGTCTTATCGGTTCAGGTTTGATAGAGTAATGGTCATTCCCTACTTGAGGGTTGACAATGGTCACGATTCACGACATTGAAGCTGAATCGGTTAGAAAACCCTGTAGATTGGCTGACATGTCATCTTTTTCCTAATTCACCCTTGTTGAGTCCGGGTCATGGTTCAAGGCTTCAAGTAATCTGTTACAACAAATACCAAGGAATACGAACAGAAAGTAGAAAAAGATTCAAGCAAAATGACGCAGAGATTTAACACGGTTCATGTATCAATGCGATATGCTATGTCCACAAGAGAAGATGAAGATGATTCACTTTGTCTAAAAAATGAAGTTACATTGGAGATCTCTCAAGAAGAAGCTCTCTCCCAAGTCCAAGCTCGAAAACCCCCTTTTTCTCTTCCTTTTTGCGGTTAGAGTTACAAAGCAATAAAAAGAACAATATATATGAGCTCCTCCAAGTCGGGCTGATTGATTGGATCAGGTCAAACTGTACCGCAGGCCTTTGCCCCCACACCCCAAAACGAGATCGATCAATGATAGGATAGGGTCAAGCTCTCTGCTACCATCATAGACCTCAAAAAAAAATTTCATTCGTATTGCCACCAAAATTGTCGAACTGGGAGAATCTTTAAAGCGGGTCATGAATCCGAAACTACCGAAGAATTCAAGACACCCATAACATAATCGATATCAAATCGGCTGATTTGTATTGGTTTTGGACTTGACTGATCTCCAATCCTATCATGTTTTAATATTATTATATAGAGTATCGGCCATACATTAGCTTCCCAGTGGATCCATATAGTGATCCGGATCAGATCAGTTTTAGACATGACTGATACCTGGATTGAGAACCTTGGTCGGGGTGCTGCATGGATGGTCCCAATGAGGATGGATCGATTTGAGCTAATCTGATATCTTGAGGATACATATTAGCCGATAAAATCAAATGGTTCGAATAGTATGCACCCTTGCATCTATCGGCTACTTACTAGCCCATTCCATTAGGTTTGTCCGAGATGTTCAGTTACAAGCAAGATTCAATAGGGGTGCAAGTTTGGCCATACCAGCCCAAGCCTGCCATGAACCTGAACAAGGCTTGGGCTAAGATACCTGGCCTTGAGGGCAAGTTAGGGCTGGGTTGGGCCAAGGTTGAGGCCTTGGGCTGAACCCGACCCGGTCTTCTTCTTCTTTTTTTTTCTTTTTCTCCTTGGCCTAGCCTAGCCCTGCATTTCCCTACCTCCTCTACATGGTCAAGATCAATCATGGTCAGCCTGGCCTGACCCTGAGGGTGGTTTAGGGTTGGATTTCCAAACCTTGAGTTGAGGGCAGGTCAGGCTGGGCCGGCGTGGGCCCAACTAAAGGGACTCAGGGTTGGGCTGGGGTTTTAAAATGCCTAGCCCAATCCAACCCTATTGCAGCCCTAGTACTAAATACATGTATCGAACACGGTACTGCCATGTAGCCAATTCTATAATTTGAATTTTTTTTTTCATAATAGATAACAAAAAGCATAGAAATTACATTTCATTTATAAGATGCATAACACAAACTGTTAGTAAAACACATGCATTTTTAGTGAACAATGTATATAATAAAAGAATATAGTGGTCACTTGACATCGTTTTTTACTTTCCTATCTCAAGCAAGATGCATGTTGTTATATTAATAGAAAATATTTGTGACAATGCAACTTCAAATGTCAAGAATAAAACATTGGAGGAAACCAAATATATATTAACTTATTGGTAAGTGTACATTTACTATAGACCCGTAATTTTACGTTTTATTTTCTTAATTATAATGTTTTTTTCTTTTATAGGGAAAATTTCTCCCACCTCCCCCTTAGGAATCTTAAAAGGCAATCACCCCCCAACTTGACTCAAAATGTTTATCACCTCCCCTGTTTTTGAAAATATTCTCCCCCATTCAATTTGGTGATGAAATTCATCACCAATTTTTTTGGACAATAATACTCTATCAAGCAATTGTCAATTTTGAATAAAACTACCTCTAAAAAAAATAAAAAAAATAACGGGAGAGTATTGGATAGACAGGACCAGCGGTCTGTCCAATACTCGCCGGACAAGAATCGAAGACGATGGGTGTAATTGTAACCATGATCTCCGGAGATGAAAGAAATAAATGAAAACCATTGTAACCATGATCTGAAAGAAACAAATGAAAACCATTGTAACCGTGATCTCTTCATAAACGTTGCCGGAGTTCCAGTGATTTCTACCATGGTAGAAATCCACCGTGTATACAATGAATGAGTGCACCTATTCCCAGTCTAATGTCCAGAACTGTTCCAGACAACAAGTGCGTGCACCTATTCTAACGGCTGGTGGTGTTGCTAGGGAGGTTCCTTTAATGGCGGCGAAGGGAAGTTCTTACTGAAACCTTCTTTAACATCTCTACAACTCTTTATAAAAAAAAATAAAAAAAATAAAAAAAATCTGCATATCTGAAGCCCTGCACCGGTTCCCAAAACAAAAACCCTTTATCCAAGCAGGCCAGACAAAGCACTTGACTTTTTCTATCGAAAATTAAAACAAAAGGTTTTGGATTCATTTACTTCTTCTCAAAATGGGTTTTTCAAAGTTGCATATATATATATATATATATATATATATATATATATATATATATATATATATATATATATATATATATATATATATATATATATATATTGATAGAGTTGCATAGATTTTCTTTTTTTAGTCAATACTCTGTAAAGTTAGCTGTAAAATGCGTCCGACTTGCAAAATACGAATTCTGGCGAAGAAAACCATCGGAATTTGGTCGAAATCCGATGGCTAATTGGGCAATTGGAGAGAAGGTTCCAGACGAGTCGATAGCATTTTTGTCCAAGATTCCAAATCGAGATGTTGTTTTCTTATCATAAACCACCGGGGAACCGCCACGAATCATCTCTTGTAACTTGAACACCACCTGTTGATTAGGAATTACTACGAAGTTCTCTATAATGGCAAAATCGTGCAACATGGTAGGCTCTGCAAGTGGAATTTTGATGTTGGGAGATCTGATTCCGTATGGAGAGAAGTGGGAGTACTTTAGGAATAGCTTCTGAATGACATTGTGGCTTAGAGTGAAGAGTTCACCAGAGACTGGGTCGAGGCGTCGAGTTTTGGGTGGGCAATCATGGCAGACTGGAGCTGACCATTGAAATTGAATTGGCTGATGGTTTTAAGGTCACCGGAGGGAGAGAGAGAGAGAGAGAGAGAGAGAGAGAGAGAGAGAGAGAGAGAGAGAGGACACTCTGAGCAGTGGTCTCCAGTGAGTACTGGATAGACCGCTGCTGTCTATCCAATACTCGTCGGACACTCTGAGGGTAAATATTTTTTTATTTTTTATTTTATTTTGAGTGGTAGTTGTATCCAAAATTGATGATTGCTTTGGAGGGTATTATTGTTAAAAAAAATGGTAATGATGAATCTCATCACCAAATTGAATGGGGAGAATATTTTCCAAAGCAAGGGAGGTAGAAGATATTTTGAGTCAAGTTAGGGGTGATTGCCTTTTAAGATTCCTATAGGAGAGGTGGGAGAAATTTCCCTAAATTATATTTTATTTGTTAGAAGTTTAAAAAATTGTTTTTAATTATTTTATAACTACTAATTACTAATGATAAATACTGAAATGGTAAAATTTGGATAGGAAGATGGTTTAGTAAAATGCGTCTTTCAATGATAAAATAGATACATTGTTTTATCAATTTTTAGATATGTTTAGTGTATCAATTTTCAGACGTGTTCTAGTAGTAGATTACTGCAGTTCTATTACAGTTGATTACAATTTCTTATCGCAATACAATTGTTCTAGATCTCATAGAGACATCAGAATTTGCTAATAAGAGCTTGCATATTTCCTTTTTCAATAATTCTTTTCAAATCAATGTAAGATTAAAGTTTCTCATCAATTGAGTTATAAATTGACATTGATTGATGCCATAATGAATGTCACGAACCATGAATCAAGATTGGTGAGACCCTAAACAATATTCAAAGTATCCAAAATTCACACACAAAAAAAAAAAAAAAAAAAATTCTAGCAGTCAACTAAACAACAAGCAAATTTTCTTTTAGATGTGGAACTCATAATTATTTGGATCGCTAGTGAACCCTTTACAACGTGTTCTTTTTTTCCTGTTATGGGTATAGGTGGAATGGTTCTCATTCAATCTGGAATGACTTGATCCATATAATTGTGGGGCCAGTATGGACCCATGGGATTAGTCAGGCCAAAGTTTAAAAACCCATTGTTAACAGAAAAAAAAAAAAATTCATCTAATATCATTTGATAAATTGAACTTGTCCTTACCTTAGGTTCACAAACATAAGAGATATTTTATCTTGTATTTCTTCGATCTAGCAGGTCGGCCACCGACAGTAGTTGCAGTCGCAGGAAAGAAGGACAAGAAGGAGATTGTGGCCAGTGGGTATTTGATGGATTAGTGGATGCAAGTCGATCGGTTGGGTCGGGAGAATGTCAGAGTGAGATTGAGTAGTGAGCACTAGACTTGAGCAGTGGGATCCAAATCGTCTCCTCCCTGAGATTCGGGAGGAGGGGCGACAACCCCACTGGATGGTCGCCATGTGGAGGTCGGATTCATGGTCGCCATGTGGAGATCGGATGAATCCGACCTCCACATGGCGACCATCCAGTGGGGTTGCTGCGTAAAGGGAGGAGATGATTTGAATCCTGAGTAGTGAGCCATGAGGAACCATCATTGGGACGACAACGTGTGCAAGAGTCGAAGTCGAATTCTCTTTACTCTTTGAGTGTCGTATTGGCCTATTGGGTAAATTAAAACTTAAATAGTGTCAATTAGGGTCAGGTTGTTTTTCGGACTTTACTAGTGTTCGGTCGGGTCTTATCGGTTCAGGTTTGATAGAGGCTTCTTAACCCCATTGGGCTAGGCAGGAGGCAGGACTGGATCCAACCCGATAAAGATCTCAGACCCATGTCCGAAACATGTCCATTAAGGACAGCTTGTTTCGGGCTATATTGGGCTGACTCGATCCGGACTACCGGAGCCGGGCCCCGATTTGACACCTTACTAAAACAGAAACAAGATGGACACAACCGTTAATGATCGAGGGTGGCCTGATCTGATTAGGTTAATTTGATGTAAGAAACGGCTGGATTGCTCCCAATTATTCGGGAAGATAGCGCATTGAATCGTAAAACTGCCCAAATTGTAGGGGTAAACGTATGTTGAACAATTTACAATTCCGGAATTGAAGGCGCTATCGAAGACCATCGTCACAAACCTGAAGGTTCACGGTATCGTTTTGAATAGGAAGAGCAGTTGTACAAGGAAGAAAGCAGGGTCGGTCAATGATATCACTCTTCCCCTCTTTCATTAATGCTTAAGCAATCTCTTTCTCTTTCTGTCTGGTTGTTGATTGTTGATTGGAGTGAGGGGTTTGGTTGTTTTCTTACGGATTGATTTCAAAGGTTTTCGACGGTCCTTATTTTTTGTTTCATAAACTAGAAAGAGCCGCTGCGTTTGATCAGGACATCTCTTCAGACGGGTGGAAGAAGGGTTTTTAAGTTAGCAATTCGCTGGTTTTAGATGGATTATATTTGTTGGGAAGATTCAGATTGATAGTTTATAGTTCACCCATCAATAGGGTTCTCAATAGTTTTAACCAAATTGGTTTTATACAAATGCCGCCATTTATGTTTGCTTCGAAGGCTGTTGGGAAGTTAGTTTCGCGTAGAAACGCTGTGGGAATGTTGATGAGGTCTGTCAAGGGTGGTCGGCAATTTGAGAAATTTCCACAGGTGCAATGTCTGAGTAGCATTGTAGGTAATGAATCTGGAACAGTTGATAGGTTAGTTGGAACTGATCAAGATATGAACTCTTCAATTGGGGGCTTGCCACGTACTGTCCAAAAGAGGTCCTTCCTTGGTTGCGGTGACGGGGAGGAGGGGAATGTTCTTTCGAAGAATTACGAGGAGAGGCGTGTTATTGGGTATGCCATTTGAACTTCATGGTTAATTTCTTCTTGTTGATTTACATTTTAGGAAGTCAGGAAGTCATTTGATGGTCAATATATGAATTTGTGTTTCCTTTTCTTTCTTCTTTTTTTGTAACTATTTTCTTTTGATTTGTGTACCCATTTATGCTACCTTTTAGATTTTGCTCCCTTCTTTTTTGTCTGGGTATTTTATTTACCCCTACACTTACAGAAATGTGTTGGAAGGAAACAATTTACTTATCCTAATGACAAATTGAGAATAATGAGCTTGGGAATGCTCTTTTCTGCTATGTTAATTCAAGGAAGAACACTTACAGAAATGTGTTGGAAGGAAACAATTTACTTATCCTAATGACAAATTGAGAATAATGAGCTTGGGAATGCTCTTTTCTACTATGTTAATTCAAGGAAGAAGCATCTGTGTTTTTGAAACCCAGCTTGTTAAATTGCGGTTAGGTTGCTCCATTGTGATCTGATTGAGGGTCGGAATCGGAAACAGCCTTTCCACAAAGTGGGGTAAGGCTGTGTACATCTGCCCCTCCACAGACCCTTCAGTTGCGGGGCCTCTTTTCCATTTTAGCTATCTAGTAAATCTAAGGTTATTGTCAAGTGCGAAGAAGTTTTGCAGACTATTACAAAATTATGAATATAATGGCCATCAACGGGGATATGTTTGGGGGAAAATACACTGGATACTGAAAAAAAAGAAGACAATTCGTATTCATGGCCGTGGGATTGTGTTTCATATAAACACTAAATGTTAGAAGTACAATAAGAACAGTTCAGAAAAGGTTCAAAATTTTTGACAACATGCCAACATGGAATGTCTATGATTTTTACTTCTATTTCTTGGATTTTTGCCTGATTAGGTCTTTCTTTTCCTTTCGCTTGAGTTTTGATTATTCAACCCAATTTAGTCATTACTTTGTGCTTTTAGTTCTACTAATGCCTCCTGTAGTATTTACTTCATTTCTTTTCACTTTTCCCTTTTATTTTTTTAGTTTACTATAACATTTGACTAGTTTTAGTTTTTTCAGTTATTATGGATTTAAATAGTTTGACTACATGTTGGTTGACTAGATTATTTTGTGGAAATTGGGATGTCCCAAGAAGGCCTGTGTCCATTTTCTGGGCTAGTGCCTTCAACTATATTTTTCTTCTGCCCTTCAAGGTTTAGTCATTTTTTCTATGAAACCCCATCTATGTTACCAGTTCATTAAAAACCCCTTGCCGAATCACATCTATACAAGGGGACTTGGATTTGACTATGGTTGCAGTACCAATTTGAGGGGACTCTGACCCTGCTGAGTGTCATCTTGGTTCAAGGAAAAGAAAGAGAGGGTGGAAAGCGAGAAAAAAGATGAAATGATGAAGTGGGGCTGGAGAGGAGGATGATGCAGGCCCAATTGAAGGCTCGATATAAATTTGGATCAGGATTTAGTATTAGGTTGGGTTTGCCTTTTATTTTTGGGTTCCACTTAATGGGGTGTACGAAAATAGATATTTAATTAGTAACGGGTTCCACCTTCTAGTTGATATGGTTAGTTGCTAAAGTGATAAGGCTAGAGTCTTCTTTTAGTTTTAGTAGTTGATAAGGTTTAGTGTTTAAGTAAACTTAGAAATCATTTATAGAATGCGGCTGAAAGGGCGAGTTTTTTTTCTTTTTTAATTTCTTTAGTATTTAGTTAGGGAGTTAGCAAGGAACTTTTCCAACAATCTACGCATGGAAATGGAAGATTCATAGTTTTATCTTTCTTTTATTTATTTATGTTTTTGTTGAATCAGAGAATGGGAGAGAATTGTTGATCTCTCCACACAACGTTCTTATTTATAATGAATACGATTACAAACTAACAGGAACTCTAGAGAGACTAGGAGTCCCAACTCTAGAATGACTAGGAGTCTCAACTCTAGAGTGACTAGGATTCTAAGGAAAGGAAATAAAACAAATAAACAAATATAAAATATTAAATTACAAGTATGCCATTCCCTTATATTATTCAACACTCCCCCTCAAGTTGGTGCATATATATCATGCATACCCAACTTGGACAATATAATATGAAACGGTTTCCTAGGTAACCATTTAGTGAGAAAGTTTGTCAGCTGATCCTCTGATCTGACAAGTGAAATTTGAATCTGACCACTTCAAATTTTTCTTTGATGAAGTGACAATCTACTTCAACATACTTAGTCCTATCATGCTGAACTGGATCACGAACGATGCTGATGGCTGTTTTATTATCACAAAACAAAGTCATAGAGAACACTTGACTTTCAAATCTTTGAGTAAGCCCTTCAACCACAATAGTTCACATATTCCCGAAGTCATTCCTAGAAATTTTCCTTCAGCATTGGAACGGGCCACCACAATGGAGCAAAACAATGTAAAATATCTTTAATAGAATAGTGTTGTCGTGTATCAAACTTCTGAGAACAAGAGACACATATCCAGCACTTTACGATCTTCATACAATTAGGGAAGAATCGAGGTTCGCTATTTGAGTAGCCTCTTTAAAATAGTCCGGCAAGGAGACACATATGCAGCACTTTACGATCTTCATACAGTTAGGGAAGAATCGAGATTCGCTATTCGAGTGATCTCTTTAAAGTAGCCTGGGAACAAAAGATACACGACAACTGGTATTAATAAAAGGTTGCATCTTGTGTAACGATAGTAGGCTCCGATACGAGCAAGGTGGTAGTAGGCTCTAACATGAGCAAAGTAGTAGAGAAAAGCGTCTCTTCCATGAGTAGATACGAATCAATAAATAATAATAATCTTCAATTGATGACTTGAGCCGATAAATAATCTTCAAATGATAACTTGAGCAGATAAGAATCTCCAATCTCCCCCTCACGTGGAATATTCCACGTGGACAAATTATGGCAAGAGAAGTCAAACTGTGGAATATAGATGTGGTAATAGCAACAAGTAGTATCTCGAAGGATGAACAACACTAGAAATCCCATAAGCTGAAGCAGCCGCAAATAAGAATCAAATTTGAAGTCGATCCGACGGTTGGACTAAGAGATATGAATAAGTCCTTGCAACATTAGGACTTTGAATTTTTTTTATTTTTATTTTTATTTATTTATTTATTTTTTTTGTGACAAATGTCAATAGTCAAAATCCAACCAACTGTTGTCAACCAGAATTGGTATTCACGAAAACATCAATGACTTAAGCAAAATATCAAAAGATGATGTCAATCCAATGTTTGGATTGTGAATTATGAAAAGTCCTTAATAGATTAGGAATATTACTCAATTGAAGAAATCAATTGCAACAGCAATAAACAAATCCCAGTTCAGGTATACTAAAGGATCAGCACCAGATTGAGTAAACAAAGCAATAACTCAGCACTAATTGGAGTTTGACACCAAGAGAAAGCCAAGATAGAAACCGTGGCTAGGTAGAGAAGTAAAACCGAGATTAAGAAAGAGAAACCAGATTTGAATGAGCAGTAACTGATATGTTTTAAGTGGAATAAAATTCAGATCTGTAATTGATATATAGAATTTTAATGCTCAGCAATAATGAGAATTAATTGCACATTAATGGATTTATATCCAGAAACTGAACTGGCAATGAAAGTAATGGAAATTTGATGATTAATAGAAATTAAAGAGAGGAGGAAGAAAAGAACAGAACTGCTAACCCAGAAGCAGCGATGCTAACCCAGCATCATGTTGCAATAACCAGATTTTGTAGAGAATTTGAACAGCAACCCTATATTGTAGAGAACAGCAGCGATATATCGCAATAGATCAGATCATAATCAGTAGATCTTGATGGCCAGCAGATTAGAAGCAATCAGATCTGATTTCAGATCTAAAGGTGTTGACAGCAACAAGGCAGGAGCAGTTTCAGTAGCAGGAAATCAAGATCATATAAAATAAATCAGTAAATCAGATCCGTAAAACAAATCGGTAAACCGTGGTAGTAGCAGTATAATAAAAAATAGAACCAGCAGGTATGTACGATACAAACCAGCAGTAGCCAAAAATTTCAGAGTAGCAGACAATCAGGAATTATTCTTCATAAAAAAATCAGATATGCAAAGGGACAATACTAGAAATTGCAGAGAATAGAAAATAAATAAAACAGAAGCAGCAAAGGTGGCTGCACCACAACGAAATACTTTAGACGACTCTCAAAATGGCAGATTAGTAACCTGCTCTGATACCATGTTGAATCAGAGAATGGGAGAGAATTGTTGATCTCTCCACACAACGTTCTTATTTATAATGAATACGATTACAAACTAACAGGAACTCTAGAGAGACTAGGAGTCCCAACTCTAGAATGACTAGGAGTCTCAACTCTAGAGTGACTAGGATTCTAAGGAAAGGAAATAAAACAAATAAACAAATATAAAATATTAAATTACAAGTATGCCATTCCCTTATATTATTCAACAGTTTTAGATAGAGTTTGATTCTTATAAATATATGTTAAGGCTATTCCAGCCAGCCACAATTGGAAGGATGAAAATTTATTTTATTTTAATGTAAGGTTGGCTCCTTTCTCTTTCCCTTCTCCTTTTTTGGCCCTATTCTTGGTTTACTATTCACTGTTACTGTTCACAGACCTAGGAACAGCCCCCTTGTCTCTCCCCATTCTTCTTTTGGTCTCCTTCCTTATTTTGTAATTCATCTTTTGTCTGCATCGAATGGTATCAGAGTGGGTAGTCTGTGCACCGCCCATGTGGTGGCCCATGGCTGAAAGTTGGGGGGAGTTGATGTAGCTTGTAGGCCCGTGATGGAAGGGGTTTGTGTTCCATGGATAAGATTGGGAGGAGTTTAGTCTCACATTCGTTGGATAGTCTGTGGATGCTTGGCTTATTACTTTGGGATGTTTTAGTTAAGTTTGATTCTTATAAATATATGTAAGGCTATTCCGGCCACCCACGATTGGAAGAATGGAAATCTAATTTATTTTAATTTGAGTTTGGTGCCTCTCTTTTCTTTCTCCCCTCTCCTATCTTTTCTAAGCACTATTCTCAGGTTACTGTTCACAGTCCCAGGTCCTGCCCCTTGTCTCCCCCTATTCTTCTCTTATTCTATCTTTAACCCATCCCCATTAGATCTCATCCCCCGATCTGCATCAGAGGATAGGGCCAGAGAAAGAAGGAAGAGGCAGTGAAGAGAGGGTTATTGGACAAAAAGGGGAGGAGAAAGATGTGGAGGAGTGGTTGCCTGAGAGAAGAAGGGATGTCTGGTGTGAGAACAGGAAGGAGGGGAGAAAATTGGGTAGGGAAGGTGGAGTATTGCTCGAGCGAGGTTGCTATCCTCTCCATCTTCAAGGAGGTTGCTGTTGTCTGACAGATGATCTACAACATCGCACTTGTGTATTGAAATATGGCTCTTGGATGTTAGAAACCTAGTGTCCAACCCCAAAATATAGTAATCTATGGACCCCATTTGAAAACTGCTATTATAATCTTCCACTTTAGTAATAAACTTTAAGACCAATCATTTTTATTTTTATTCGAACCTCAAATAAAAATTGAAAAATTTAATTCTATTGCCTGTAAAGTAATAATATATTTAAAAATTTTTTTAGACGAATCTTTGGACCCCCTAAATTTATGTACTAAATCAATGAATCTTATTTATGGGGCTTTGCTGAGTTTGACTTCCTGAATACTAGAGTAGTAAATGGTTATCCTTCTTAGTTAGGCAATCCTTTGCTATGGTAAACACTTTTGGTCAATTACTACATTTAAATGTACAAGGTGGTATCGCATCATTATTCATTATTTTGTTTTACAAAGTACCTAGTTTTCTTGCTTACAGACAAGCTGCTGATATTTGTGATTACCAGATACTCTCCGGAACAATTGTTTGCCGTGGTTGCAGCTGTTGACTTGTATCAAGATTTTGTTCCCTGGTGTCAAAGATCTGAGGTAATCCGGCGTTTCGATGACGGATCCTTCGATGCTGAGCTGGAGATCGGTTTTAAATTTTTGGTTGAGAGTTACGTCTCTCATGTAGAACTGAAAAAACCAAAATCTGTGAAGGTACTTAGATTTATGTCTTGATTATAATCTACTTGTTTTATCTTTCGTTAGCCAAAACTGGATAAGAGCTTTTAACTTTCCATTGCCCGTTAGTACTTAGTAAATTTGGTGTTTGGAAGATTGTGGTGTGGGTTTGGATTTTATTTGGTATGATCATTTGAAGAATACAGTGAAAATTTTGGGATATATTTAACAATGGATCAGAATCGATGAGAGAGGAAACGAGAAGGGAAGAAAAGAAAAGAAGAAAATAGATTGCAAGGTTTAGAATACCCAGGTCGATCACTCAGCTTTATATTTAAGAGATCTAAAAACTGTAACTACAAGTAATTCTCTGAACAGTGACTTATTATTCTGAAGTCCTTGATTATTATTTTTACTTACAAATATACCCCTGTGCACCACTTTAAACACTCCCTTCAAGCTGGAGCATATATATCACCGATGCCTAGGTTAGGACAGCAAGTCATAAAAGCATTTTTAAACAAAGCTTTAGTAAAGATGTCAACCAATTGATTTGAAGAACTAACAAAGGGAGTAGAAATTATTGTACGCATCACAGCATTCCTAACAAAGTGACAGTCAACTTTAATGTGTTTTATTGTTCATAAAAACTAGTTTACTGGCTATATAAATTCTTGCTTGATATCAGAGAACACCGTTGGTTTCTCAACACAAAACTAAAGTTCTTTCATCAGAGATTTTGCCCAAATTAGTTCACAAGCTGTATGAGCCATAATTTTATTTAGCTTAAGCTGTATGAGCCATAATTTTATTTAGCTTCAACATTTGATCTAGCTACAGTAGTCTGTTTCTTACTTCTCCATATTACTAAGTTTCCTCCAGCAATGGTACAATATCCAATAGTGGATCTCCTATCCTTTTCAGCACCTACCCATTCAAAATTAGAATATCCCACTATATCCAGCATCTGATGAGATCAATAAATCAGTCCTTTACCTAGGGACTTTGAGATATCGAGGTATTCTACAATCTGCTTCCCAGTGTACCTATTTTGGTTGCTCCATAACTGGTTAATAACACCAACAACAAAGGAAATGTTTGGCCTAGTAATTGTCAGATATATAAGCACCAACCAGCCTTTTCTATATATGCTTGTCTTCTAAGATCTTTCCATCATCAATGCCCAGCTTCAAATGCGGATCCATAGGTGTATCAGCAGATTGACTCCTAACATGCCGGTTTTTAAGAGAAGATCAAGTACCATGGATTAAAATCTCGAGTCTCGAGGTCGTCTTGACCTTGAGACAAACCGAGATTTCCAAGATCTTGACCGAGGGTAAAAATGGGTGTTTTGACATGTTTAAGGCCATTTTAAGGCTTTATACTCTAGTAAAATACTATTTTAACATATATATACACATTTAAAGCATAAAACTATAAAACTAATCATACATTGTGGGAAAATCATACATTCATAAATCATAATTCCATACAATGATACAAATACTCAAAGTCTCAAATAGTCAAAATCAAATACAATGATACAAATTCTCAAAATCAAATACAAGAGAGAGCAAGAGATAGCAAATGAAGAAGATAACAAGCAAAAGAACAAGTCTCGGTTGAAATTTCGACCGAGACTTGGTCTTATATCTGTTTTTGAACCATTTTGGTTCGATACTAGTAGAGACTGGTCAAAACTAGTTGAGGCCAGTTGAGATAGGGTCGAGACCAGTCGCGACCAGAATCGACCCATTGTCTCGTCTCGAGCCCCTAGAGAAATTCAAAAATTCCGAGATCTCGGCGTGATTGATGCAGCCCAAGTCTACTCCAGAAGGGGCCGGAAGAAGAACCTTCCAAAATTGGGCCAGGCCCAATTGGCTGACCATCCCACACTGTTCACGTGAACAATGTTCACGTGAACACTGTTCACGTGAACATTGTTCATGCGGTACTGTTCACGTGAATAGTACCAGCAACAGATTTTTTCACTCTTTTGTTAGTTCTTTCCTAAAAATTGGTTTCCTAATTTCATTGTTTAGTTTGTTTCCTAATATTTAGGATAGATTGATAGTAGGTGTCAATTACTTGGAGACCAAGTATTTACTTTCCTATTTTCAGATTTAGAAAGTTTTCTTTCCATTGTATTAAAACCTTCCTATGTTATAAGGAGGTTTAGTTTTAGTAGTTTTCTCTCTTTCCTATTTTAATTGTAAGGATTCTCATTATAAATAAGAGGAGTAGAAGCTGGCGGTAGCTCTTAGAATTTTCCAGAAAAAAAGAGAGTGAAACTCCTATTTTCTAGTTGAGTCTCCAAGGTTGTGAGACTCAGCCGAACTCTATTTTCTTTGTTCCTTTGCATTCAATACTCTTATTTTTTTCTTTGTTGCTGGTTATATGTGAAACACTCAGCACCAATTAGAGGAAGTAAAAATCAAATCAGCAGCCGACATCCTTTTGAACCTGCCCAGGTTTTGGCGGCACCAGGTACAGCAAGGTTACAAAGCTCATAGATCCTTCAATTCTTTTCGGATCATTATCAGATTTTGAAGGGTGTTCATAACTATTATAAAGGCCATTCAACCCAAGTTTCATCAATTTCTGATGGTTGGATTTCCAGATAAGATTTTTTTTCTATTACTTTTCTATGCAAATTTTTGTGTTGGACTGAATTAAGATGCTATAACAAAGAGGGCTTCTGTGGAAGCCAATGCTGATTCCCAAGTGTGGGAACCACAAGAAGATGATTCCTATGATAGTGCTGCCCTAGCTGATGATCTGGAGTATAACTTTGAAGAAGATGAAGCATCCCTTGGAATACATGTTGTGAGTCGGATATTAGTGGCTGAATCAAAAGGGGAAGATTGGCGTCGTCATTGCATTTTTACCACCCGCATGTCTAGTGGACCTAAGCTTGCTCAAATTATTGTGGACAGCGGTAGCAGTGTTAATGTTGTGTCACAAGCTTTTGTAATAGATGCTAAACTAGAGATTGAAACTCATCCTCAACCGTACAAGGTCTCACTTCTCAACGGTAATACATTGGAAGTAAGTCAAAGGTGTTTGATTCCGTTACAAGCAGGGGTCTAGAATGATACGGTATTGTGTGACGTTATCCTCATGATATTGACTGATGTACTATTGGGAAGGCCATGGTTATGTGATCATGATGTGTTGGTTGGAGGTACCAAGAACCAATGTTACTTCGATGTTGATGGAAAGCCTATGATATTGAAACCCATTAATGTACCAGCTGAGAAAAATAGGTTACGAGCTGCACAACTGAAGCGTAAACAAATCCTTCAAGCTCTAAAGAAGGACCAGCCAACCACCACTAGCAAAAACAAGGGAAAAGGATCATCCTCAAAAGCTGGACAGCAAGTTGATCACCCATTATTGATACTCAATCAACAAAACTTTGAAGAAACAGGTAAAGAAAGAGGTGTAATGATAGCCCTCATGGCTAGGGAAGTTGTACTCCCTGAAAAAATTAACCTTCCCCCACCTATACAATCTATCTTGTCTGATTTTGCAGATCTTGTTGCGGATGAATTACCTAATGAGTTGCCACCAATGAGGGACATACAACAATTGATTTAGTCCCCGGGTCAGTGTTACCAAACCTGCCCACCTACTGTCTAAATCCTACAGAGCATGCAGAACTCAAAAGACAGGTGGATGAACTGTTACAAAAGGGCTTCATTGTAGAAAGCATGAGTCCATGTGCTGTACCCGCACTCTTGACTCCTAAGAAAGATGGAACATGGTGGATGTGCATCGACAGTAGAGCAATCAACAAAATCATTGTCAAATCCCGATTCCCTATTCCACGGCTTGATGATATGTTGGACATGTTGACAAGTGCTACTATCTTCACCAAGCTTGATTTACGGAGTGGTTACCATCAAATCCGTATTCGTCCCGGCGATGAATGGAAAATAGCCTTCAAAACGAAAGACGGATTATATGAATGGAAGGTTATGCCCTTCGGGTTAACTAATGCCCCTAGTACCTTCATGAGAGTAATGACTCAAACACTCCGACCGTTCATCGGTAAATTTCTTGTTGTTTACTTTGATGACATACTAATATATAGCAAAGGCCATGAAGACCACCTAGATCATATACGGTGAGTAATGAGGATCCTTCGAGATGAGAAGTTGTACTTGAACTTGAAGAAGTGTTCTTTTATGCTCCCCAAGGTAGTCTTCCTTGGTTTCATTATTACATCCAAAGGGGTAGAAGCTGATCCATCTAAGATTGAAAGCATTACTAATTGGCCACTCCCAAAAACTCTCACCGAGGTTCGTAGTTTCCATGGTCTTGCTTCCTTTTATCGGAGATTCATACGAGGGTTTAGCTCTATATCATGGCACCCATCACAGAGTGCATGAAGACAAAGAAAGGTCCGTTCCAATGGACCCCGGCAGCCACCAAAGCATTCCATCTTATAAAGAAAGCTATAACTGAGGCTCCTGTCCTACACCTACCTGATTTTGATCGTGTGTTTGAGGTTGCTACTGATGCCTCACACTCGGGAATTGGAGGAGTACTTATGCAAGAAAAACATCCGGTGGCGTTCTACAGTGAGAAGCTCAAGGATGCCAAGAAGAGGAATTCCACCTATGATTTAGAACTTTATGCTGTAGTACAGGTGGTCAAACATTGGAGACACTACCTCATTGGGAAAGAGTTCGTTCTCTACTCTGACCATGAAGCACTCAAGTTTCTTACTATTAGTCACAAACACTAAGTGGATCTCATATTTACAAGAGTTTACTTTTGCCCTCGACTACAAAGCTGGAAAAGAGAACCAAGTAGCAGATGCATTGAGCCGCAAAGTGAATACGATGAGTACCTTTTCAGCCCAAAGTACAAGAATTGAGCATATCAAAGGGGAGTACATAGCAGATGAAGATTTTGGTAGTATATACCAAAAAATACAGTAAGGTGAAACCGATCCAAAGTTCTCGATTCAAGACGGCTACTTGTTTATAGGAACACGGTTATGCATCCCAAAGACGTCCTTACACCAATACCTAATTCGGGAGTTACATGGAGGTGGTTTAGGTGGATACTTTGGTCGTGATAAGACAATGACACAAGTTACAGATCTTTACTATTGGCCTCACTTACCCCATGATGTGCAAAATGTGGTCCAACGGTGTCGTGCATGTCAACTAGCTAAAGGCATCAAACAAAATTCTGGTTTGTACACACCATTACCGGTGCTTCATTCACCATGACTGCACATTAGTATGGATTTTGTCCTTGACTTGCCATCCACAAGGGAACGATATGACTCTATATTTGTGGTAGTGGACAGATTCTCAAAAATGGCACACTTCCTCCCTTGTCGGAAGACTTTTGATGCAAGGCATGTTGCTGTCCTATTCTTTAAGGAAGTGGTGCGTCTCTATGGGCTACCTGAGACTATTGTGTCGGATCGAGATGTGAAATTTATGAGCTATTTTTGGAAAATATTATGGTTGAAGACAAATACTAAATTGCTTTACTCAACTGCCTTCCATCATCAAACAGATGGGCAAATTGAAGTAGTGAATTGGAGCTTGGGTAATCTTCTATGATGCCTTGTTCGTGATTATGAGAAGACTTGGCCCTCCATTCTTAACATAGTAGAGTTTGCTTATAATAGCTCCGTCAATCGGACCACGGGCCGTACACCATTTGAGATAGTGCTTGGTATCCAACCCAAGAGACCTATTGATCTTGTATCACTCCTACCTCAAGTGCGTGTGAGTATTGAAGCTGATGAATTTATCCGTCATATCACGGAAGTACATGCAAATGTTCGACGGCGAATAACACTTAGCAATGAAGCATACAAAGCTAATGCAGACCGTCATCGCCGTTATGTGGAGTTTAAGCCCGGTGACATGGTGATGGTGAAAATAACTCCTGAGAGATTCACTCCTGGTGAAGCTACCAAGTTATATCCACGGAAGATGGGTCCCGACAAGGTGCTGAAGAAAATAGGAGCTAATGCATACGTCATTGAGCTCCCACCTGGCATGGCTATCAGTAACATTTTCAACGTTGCTGGTTTGACTCTCTACACAGGTCATCATTCTGACGAAGGAGATACGGAACATACTTTACGTCTTCCATAGTTTGCCGTTCCTTCCGCTGAACAAATTGAAGATATTCTTGACTCCAAGTATACTATGACTCGCAATGGTGGAGGTTACTAGTCATTCTTAATCAAGTGGAAAGGGCACCCACGTAGTGACAGCACGTGGATACATGAAGATGAATTCAAGCGCATAGACCCTGATTTTTATGATCGCTACATGTCTTTCCTTCATTCATAGGAGACGAATGTTTCTAAGCCGGGGGGAGCTGATGCAGCCCAAGTCTACTCCAGAAGGGGCCGAAAGAAGAACTTTCTGGCCCAATTGGCTGACCAACCCACACTGTTCACGCGGTACTGTTCACGTCAACAGTACCAGCAACAGATTTTTTCACTCTTTTGTTAGTTCTTTCCTAAAAATTGGTATCTTAATTTCATTGTTTAGTTTGTTTCCTAATATTTAGGATAGATTGATAGTAAGTGTCAATTACTTGAGATTGATAGTAAGTGTCAATTACTTGGAGACCAAGTATTTACTTTCCTATTTTCAGATTTAGAAAGTTTTCTTTCCATTGTATTAAAACCTTCCTAAGTTATAAGGAGGTTTAGTTTTAGTAGTTTTCTCTCTTTCCTATTTTAATTGTAAGGATTCTCATTATAAATAAGAGGAGTAGAAGCTGGCGGTAGCTCTTAGAATTTTCCAGAAAAAAAGAAAGTGAAACTCCTATTTTCTGGTTGAGTCTCCAAGGTTGTGAGACTCAACCGAACTCTATTTCCTTTGTTCCTTTGCATTCAATACTCCTATTTTGTTCTTTGTTGCTGGTTATATGTGAAACACTCAGCACCAATTAGAGGAAGTAAAAACCAAATCAGCAGACGACATCCTTTTGAACCTGCCCAGGTTTTGGCGGCACCAGGTACAGCAAGGTTACAAAGCTCATAGCTCCTTCAATTCTTTTCGGATCATTCTCAGATTTTGAAGGGTGTTCAGAACTATTATAAAGGTCATTCAACCCAAGTTTCATCAATTTCTGATGGTCGGATTTCCAGATAAGAATTTTTTTCTATTATTTTTCTCTGCAGATTTTTGTGTTGGACTGAATTAAGATCCTATAGCAAAGAGGGCTTGTTAATTTGAGATGTCTTAACCTTTTTGCCATCAGTGATTGTAAACCTTGTCAAGTACATACTTCCATTACGATAGGTTAACACCCTTATTGCTCTTCACAGTCTCAATCCCTAAGAAAAAGTGAAGGGCACCAAAATCTTTCATCTAAAAATGTTTTCCAGGTGCTGCTTCACATCTTCAATACCAACTAGATCACTTCTCCAGGTTGTGCAAGTACTGCATCTCTTCCTTGATATAAAATTCAGAATAACAGAGAATAATGCTCAGAATACAGCCACGGATGATGATACTGCACCAACATGGATGCAACACAAAGACACTAGATTGATGATGTCAAAACCATAGGTACAATCAGACTGTTCTTTAATATATTTTGGTAGCAGAGAATAGGGAATTTTTTTTTTGGGTGGAAGAAATTAGAGAATAAGGATTAGAGAGAGAGATCATTGCTTAATGATGCTCTGAAACCATGTTACTTTACTAAATAATAAACCAGAATTGAAGAGAGAAGAAACGAGAAGAGAAGAAAAGAAAAGAAGAAAACAGATCGCAAGGGTTAGAATACCCAGGTCATCTCTCAGCTTAATATTATGAGATTTTGAACAACAAATTCCTTGAACAATTACTTATTACACCTAAGCGCCTGATTATAACCTTAAGTTACAAATATTACCTGTGAACTACTGAAAATGTTATCATATATAAAATATTGGGTAAAAATGTAGTGGATTTTAGGCCATTTGGAGTGATGACTTGCCAATTTTGATTATTAAATGGATCTGGTGCTCCGACCCCACCCTCTTTCTTGTGCGATTGCCTACAAATTTGCAAGTCTAATTGAACCATTTGATGATGCTGGAGCATGTCCAGCAATGATTCTTATTTTTCAGTGTATCAAAGCAATTTTTTTTTGGATGGATTACTAAAGCAATGTTCTTTAAAAAAATGAACTAGGTATTGAACCGTCTAATAAAAAAGGATGGCAATCTGGTAGTCTGACCATCCACTCCACTAGTCTAAATGATTCTTGTTACTGTGTATATACACATCAAAGCCTCACTTTTAGTGTGGTTTTTGGTATTTTGGTAGGAGTCACATAGGGTTAGGTTTAAGATGAGTTGTGTTCGTAATATTTTATAAAATAAGATGCTTATTCAGAGAATAGTAGTAGGGTCAGTCTGAATATATGTTCTTTAAGATAGGATATAAGTTAGATCTTAGGGAAGCTGCTTGGCCATATTGTTAAGTGTCACAAGTACGTTAATTAGCAATCTAGATAGAGGTTTGGTCATGGTCTGTAATAGAGTCTATCTTTAGATTATTTTTGGATGAATGGAATGTATATGGTTTTGGTTTCCGGAATGGTTCTCTGCTTTGATCCAGGGTGAACAGGCAACTTTCTTCTCTTTGCTGTTGGTAGATCATGCATTTAAATTCTGCAAAACAATTTCTCTGTCATTTTTTCTTTTAAATTGACCACATTGGATATGCTGTTATACTCCTGTCTCAAATTCTTACTCTTCTTTCTGTAACTAATTATAGTTTTTTTCAATTGGGTTCCCTCTCCCCCTGATCAGAATCACTTTCCAAGCTCTGAGATTCAGATCTCGTCTCTATTCTGATTTTTCAATATCTATCCTAGATTTCCTATTTGATTTGAACCTACTCAACCTAGATTACTATCTGTTCTTGGTTACTCTTATTCTTCGAGGAATTCTGATTTCTAATTTTTGCCGCCTTCTACCTTATTATTTGGTTCTTTTACCAGTTACCAACAGGTATTCTAATCTGCCTGCTGCATTTGGTCTAACTTTTATTGTTCTTTTCTCTTTGTCTTTTCGGCTGTTAACCATCTCACCCCTTTCTTGACTTCTTGACCTTTTTTAAAGCTCCCCTCCCCCACATGGCGGTCTTCATTTGGCTTGAAAACTGACAGGTCAATAGGGGGCGTGGGGCTTTCCTGTGAACCAAATCTTGGGTTCTAGACAGATTGTCATTTAGCAGTTTTAAATGCCCAATTGTGCTGTGCTATACCCAAATGATTAATATTTAATTTTACATACTTTGTGCATTATAAAGAAAAAAATGGCAGAAGCTCATGAATAATATGGCAAAGGTATCAAATGTACTAATTCTCTTATATTTGAAATAATTTTTATTAATAGGAGGATTTGGTAATAATCACATTGAGAGGATTGCCTCCTTTTGTCTTAAACAGAAGTTACCCATGCCATGTGATTCTCCTAATTCCAATATTTTGTTTCTTTGACTGTTCAGTTGAGTTTTTCTTCCTTGGTTTTTACATCTCTTAGGCTTAGGTATTGATAGCCTGTTTTCCTCTGCTTCATCGTTGTTCCAATTTCAATTGTTTGATATATAGGGTGGGAATAACTAGTCGACTCAGCCAGCTTACTAGATTCTGACTGACATTTGCTGCCTTTGCCCAAGAGCTCCAGAACTGCTAGAAAACCTCAATTTTATTTTTTTTTGGTAAAATCTTTCATTTTACTACTGTACCAATGCTTAAAGCTCAATTGTGGAGCGTCCACTACAACATTTGAGTGTATTTGATGCACGACTGCGTGCATTAGCAAACTAGGGTCTAAAGCCAAACTACCATTTTGGGTGTTTTTTATAAAATAAAAATCAAACGTGTTTAGAGATGCGTAATTAGGGTTTCCCTGAAGTTTCGGGCCAATATGTGGTCATTTGACCACCGAAATGTCCAATCAACATTTACTGCAGAAAATTACTGGATTTCTATAGATTCACAAAATATTTCGGTTTTGCTCCGAATCAAATTCCCCTGGGTGAAACCGGAATTTAGAACCTGGTTGCTGCTTGATTGGGGCTCTGGCAATTCTACGTGGCAGCCCCCATGATGCAGTCCAAGAAGGCAACCAGCCCACATGGTCAACACTGTTCATGTGGTACTGTTCACGTGATCAGTACCAGCAGCAGATTTTTTCACTCTTTTGTTATTTCTTTCCTAAAAGTTAGTTTCCTAATTTCATTGTTTAGTTTGTTTCGTAATATTTAGGATAGATTGATAGTAGGTGTCAATTACTGGGAGACCAAGTATTTACTTTTCTATTTTCAGATTTAGAAAGTTTTCTTTCCATTGTATTAAAACCTTCCTATGTTATAAAGAGGTTTAGTTTTAGTAGTTTTCTCTCTTTCCTATTTTAATTGTAAGGATTCTCATTATAAATAAAAGGAGTAGAAGTTGGCGGTAGCTCTTAGAGTTTTTCCAGAAAATTAAAGAGTTAAGATTTTCTGGTTGAGCCTCACTAGGTTGTGAGACTCAACCTATCATTCTTCCTCTATCCTTTTCTTCTTCATGTTAACTTTGCTGATCTCCTACAGTGACTGCTAAGCTTTGCTGACTTGCTGCTACAGCCATTAGAATCAATCAAACTTGATCCAGATCTGGGCGCTAGCAGGTTCAGCAAACTTACGGGCCCCATAACTTCTTCAACTCTCTTCTGATCTTCTTCAACTTTGGAGGGGTGTTCATAACTATTATAAACGCCATTCAACCCAAATTTCATCAATTTCTGACGGTCGGATTTCCAGATAAGAATTTTTTTCTATTACTTTTCTCTGCAGATTTTTGTATTGGACTGAATTAAGATCCTGTAGCAAAGAGGGCTTGTTAATTTGATATGTTTTAACCCTTTTTGCCATCACCCCACCTTACTGATCCTCCCTAAGAGGGTAAGGTGGGAAAGTGTGATCCATTAGCTAAACAGAGAAAGTAAAAGGAAGCCGTTCCCTGCCCTTCTAGCTATATATGTAGGGGGTAAAACATCCTTATACTCCTCATCTTACCTGTTTACCAGCCTAAGGAGGGGTACAAAAAGAATTTCAAATATACACCCTTATATACACATAAAATATACTTATCCTACCTACCCCCCCCAAAAAAAAAATATATATATATATATATATATACTTATCCTTTCGGTCATTAATTTATTTTATTTTATTTTTTATAGGAAATTGTTGTGGTGAATTGTATATTTAGGCCAATATTAGTTATTTATTAGGTTAAAGAGGAGGAATCTGTTGATATTTTATTAGGTTTTAAGGTAAGCTGAGCATGTCTAAGCTTTCCCACTCATCTGTTTAGGGAATTTCTTATTTGTACCCCTTAGGGTAAGGGTAAGAGTTTTATTCTTACTAGGAGGGTATGTGTAAGGTCCATTACCTAACTACACCCTTCTTTACATGTTGCCACCACTATGCTTAACGTTCTTTGATCGAAGTTTGATATACAATGGGAAAAAAGAGGAGAAAGAAATGACGCTACTCTCCCTAGTCCCTTGTGTTGATGAGGTTTATTTGCTAAGAAGCGTCTACTAAAAGGTCAAGAACTCATCCACATTCAACTAAATATTAGTCCACAGCTGAAATCCATATCCAAGCAACTGTTAGAGTGAGCCCCTTTACAGATGCTTCCCCACTCTTGATGACATGGAAGAAAGGAAGCGTTCCTGATGGCAAAAGGGTTAAAACATATCAAATTAACAAGCCCTCTTTGCTACAGGATCTTAATTCAGTCCAATACAAAAATCTGCAGAGAAAAGTAATAGAAAAAAAATTCTTATTTGAAAATCCGACCGTCAGAAGTTGATGAAATTTGGGTTGAATGGCCTTTATAATAGTTATGAACACCCCTCCAAAGTTGAAGAAGATCAGAAGAAAGTTGAAGAAGTTATGGGGCCCGCAAGTTTGCTGAACCTGCTAGCGCCCAGATCTGGATCAAGTTTGATTGATTCTAATGGCTGTAGCAGCAAGTCAGCAAATCTTAGCAGTCACTGTAGGAGGTCAGATTCATATGCTGGAATAGAATACTTGAAGTTAACATGAAGAAGAAAAGGGTAGAGGAAGAATGATAGGTTGAGTCTCACAACCTGGTGAGGCTCAACCAGAAAATTTTTACTCTTTAAATTTTCTGGAAAAACTCTACTGCAGCCAACCTGCATTCTCTTTATTTATAGCTTTGAAACATTAAACAATGGAAATAAGTAAACTAAAAATTAGGAAACTAACCAAAAGATTCTAACTATTGCTGTTGGTGCTGTTCACGTGAACAGTACTGCGTGAACAGTGTTCACGTGAACAGTGTTCACGTGAACAGTGTGGATTGGGCCCATGTTGACAGATCCTTGGGCTGGTCCACTTCTGGCTGGTCCTTGGACTGCATCAGTTCCCAACTTTGATCTGATTTTATTTCATGAAATTAGGCCAGTTGGCCCTGGTCTAGATCTGGATCTGTTAGGCGAAGTATAGTCGTTTGGTCCTTATTATTGCTCAAGTTTTAGATTTTTTAGATAACTTAATTTTTTGTTGGGAAATTTTCACCTACCACCCAAAAAGATTTCAGCAAATCACCTACCATCCAAGTTTTTAAAAATCACCTACTACCCAAATTACACAAATGTTAGTTAATGGACTGACAGGAAAGAGTTGAAATTGTGTGTAGACATTTATACCCCTTTCTTCTTCCTCTGTTTCTCTGCAATATTTTATCAAAAAAGAAAAAAAAAAAAAAGGAAAAAAAAGAAACCCTAACTCCAGATTATAGTTTTGAATCATTTAGTAAATGTGATGGTTCTGTTATTGAGTCCTTGAGATTCGATTCTAAAGCTTGTTCATCTCCAAATCCATATCCAGCGCCATCTCACTGGAAGCTTTCTGTCTATGCAAGAACTGCCCAATCAATGTCGACGGGAAGGAATAAGAGCAAGGAGTAGAATTGGCCATGATTGTTTGATGTTTGCAGAGGAGACAGAGATAAACAAAGATTATAATATTTATGGAATCATATACAATAAAGAAGAGGAATTAAATGGAAGAATTGAAAATCACAAACACAGACAGGGCGAAACAAGCAGAGTTGCCAAGCAATTACGGCTCCCCAGTCATGTGCCACCACAAACACCTAAACCTCAAAACACATCACAACGGTTCTCAATAAATCAAACATTGAAGATTCAAACGAGAAGACTGAGTCCAACAATTATTAGTTCAATCTCTTCTTAAAAGAAGCAAAATAAGAAAAAAAAAAAAAAATTGGATTGAAATCGAGGACCAAATTCGTCACCTTATATTGGGCGAGGAGATCGATGAGGGCAATAAGATTGCCAACGATATGAAGGACGGTATAGCTGCTGGGAGAAGGCGGAGCATCGGTGTCACCATAACCACGAAGGTCAAGAGCCATAGCTCGATAGCCATGGGAGGCCAATGCAGTAATCTGGTGCCTCCATGAGTACCAGAGGAAACCCATGCAGAAGCAGCACCATCGGACCCTTTCCTTTCTCTGCTATGTGCCTGTTAATTCCATTCACACTCACCATTTTGTGCTCAATTCCTTCCATCTCTCTCTCACCTCTTTGTTGCAGGAAGCGGAGGTGTTTGGGACTGAACCAATTCCGGTGAAAAAAAGGAGCTTTTTTTTCCCTTACAAAAAAGGTATTATTGTCATTCAAGTATTTTCTAACGGCTGACATCAGCAACTAACGACTGTTAGTTGCTTTTGGATCTTTTTGATAAACGTCTGTCTAATTTGGATGGTAGATGATTTTTTTAAACAACTTGGTTGGTAGGTGATTTTGTCAAATCTTTTTGGGTGGTAGGTGAAAATTTCCCTTTTCTGTTAGTTTTTATTAATGGAGCTTAGGGATACCAGTCAAAGCCTAATGGGTTTTTATTTTTTATTTTTATTTTTTTAAAATATATGATTGTTTTCTTTTCGTAACTCAAAGAAATTCAGAATTTTCTCATCATGGCAAGTGTGAATACTACTTCAATTCATGGTTTGACTCCTTGGTTTCTCTTCTTATCTCTTCTTATCTTCTTCTTGTATACTAATTTATTTATATATTGCTTCTGTAACATATCCCTTTCAACCATTAGTTTACAGTTACTATACCTCCCAATTCCTCCAACCAACGTTCAGTCTCACCCCTAATATTAATCCATTAGTCATCCCAACCCTAAGCTGGGGTTCCCCTCACCAACCTAATTGTAAGGTTGTCAGTTTGGGTTGGTTGATAAGCAGCTAAGGCTAACCTTCCCAGTGTTAATGGGGTCAGCTAACTGAAGACCATGATGAGGTGCATTATCTGTGCTATTTTGTGTGAGATTAAGTTTGGCTGAGAAGTCCCTGACATGGATCCTATCAGTTTAGTTAAGACAGCTAGTTAACCACCATCTTTTATGCCTTGCCAGGCTAACATAATAATACTTTTTTTTTTGGGATAAGTGTAACATCATAGTCTTACTTATTCCATATACATGTCCAAGATAAAATCATGTAAAAGAATTTTCATTTAACTAATTTCTTTAATTTGTGAGGCATTTGTTCATTCTCTATTTACATCCATGTGAAAAGGAGAAAATAAATGGCAAAGAAGAGGTTATGTAAGAAAAAAGCAACAAAAGTTCTACATGAGGAGCATGCCATTAAGTTTTTATTGTATCATATTATCAATTTATTACCTCAAGTTAAAAGCATATGGAAAACTGTTGATCTTGTACGTCAGCTGTGCTGGATTGTCTACTCAACACCATCAAACTAGTCAACATTGTGACTGCACTGGAGTCTAATCCACTGTGGGATTATTGGCAACTAGAAACCAGGAAACCAAGTGATTTAGTGGATCAGTGCAAGAATTGCCACTTTATTTCAGAAGCAACATAAAAAGGGGACTTGCACATTTTTTCTGATTTTATTTAATTGGCCAGGGGTCTGGCTAAAAGATAAGATGTTTTCTACTTATTAACTTCTTACTCTGGTATAAGATGTATTGTTGAAATTGGGGACATCCTATGGATTTGTCTTGTTGGAAACATAATGTGGGAAATAAATTTTAGGCAGACTGACATTTTTTGTGCTGTGAGACCTACAAAGGATTATGTCAAGATTTAAAATAAAAGCTAAGATTTTCTCTTCTGTTTTCAATTTTTAATATCTTGATTAACTAAGTTGTGTATATATATGTATAGTTTGTACTGTATGCTGCATCTTTCATCTTTCCTTCTGTACTTGTCTGAGTTCTTTTTGTTAGTTTGATTGGTGCACTTACCCTATCTTTTGTTTCTTTCCATCTGTACTGGTTTGAGTTGTTTTTGTTAGTTTGATTGGTGCACTCACCCTAACTTTTGTTTTTACTTTCAGTCAACTGTGTCACAGAGTGGTCTTTTTGATCATTTAATAAACATCTGGGAATTTAATCCTGGAACCATTCCAGGAACTTGTGACATTTATTTCTTGGTGGACTTCAAGTTCCGGTCACCACTTTATAGTCAGGTATTGTCCATATCAAGTTCCTCTTGTATTTCTTTGTTCTTCAAGCTAAAGAATGATCACCAAGGTAGTACTGTTAATCCTCTGTAATTTATATTGGCTTGGCTGCATGGAAACAATTTAACTTTTCATATCAAGGTTGTCATGGCAACAAGGCGATCCAAGGCATTGGAGGGCCGTCGGACGCCCAAGGCGCCCTAATTTCCTATGCTGCACTTAGGTGACTCCTTGACAGCCTTGATCTATGATGGACAAAAATCTCATGTTCAACAAATTTACTACAATAGCATCATAAGACACTTTTGTGTTGCTTATGTTACAGCAAAGAAACTTTTGTACATGATTGTTGCACCATGTTTTTGACTTTTCATGGATGGTAGCCACTTTGGGTTATTAAGGAGGATTATGTACTTTTCTGTTTTAATGGTAGTTTCTGCACAACAGGTAGCATCCATGTTCTTCAAGGAAGTGGTCTCTCAACTTGTTCAATCATTCACCGACCGCTGCCGTTTGGTTTATGGACCCGGGGTCCAAGTACTTGAAAATTCTTGTGAACAGGGTATAAACAGGTGATTTTATTGAATTGTACCTCACAAAGACATGGAAACCATAAAATGCTCGCATGAATTGGTTGTGGCAGTCCAACTCCTGTGTTATGGTCTGGGTGGGTTAGTAGATTTAGCATGCCCAAGGATGCCCTTTTGCTTATACAAATTCTCTTTCAACTAATATTGGTGAGTGCAATTTGAAGGTTAAATTGCTCACCCTACACATTTGATGTTTTGCCTTCTTGTCCCAACACAATTTGATGTTGCAGCTCATTGATGTTGATTGACGGGGAGGGTTTTTATTATTATTATTATTTAATTTGTTAGGATTGACAGGTTGTTCTTCCCATCATTTTTGGTATTTAGAATGGCCATTGTCTTTCATTTATGTACCTATATTATTACCTTTCTCACTATTGTAGCATTGCATTGTTCGCCTGTTAAATGCAGATCATAGGAGTCACTTAGCGACCATGTGGAAATCCAAGGGGAAATTTCTGTCATTAACTTAAACTTAACCTACATTTTCACTTCACTTAATATACATCCTAAGTATGTATTAAGATGAATTAATTACGTATTACATAATTATTAATGCTATATTATCTTTTTATTATATATTTCATTCTAATGGCCATATGATCTTCCTCAATCCAGCAAGGTATGGTATTTGATCAATTTTATAGCACATTTTCTATCTAATTATTAATTTAGCCTAAGTATGTACTAGAATAATTAGATGTTGTTTTAATTAGTTCACTAATTTAGTGTGAAATTTTAGAGTATCTATACCATATGCTTCAGGGTCAACATATGGGGTACCAAAATTAGATATAGGCATTAAAGAGATAATATTATTAATAATTATACAATACATAGTTAGGTTATCTCAATACATACTGAAGAGGTTGATCTAAATATGAAAAAGGGGTTAGATTTTAACCAGTGGTTATCTTGATCCGTAAGGCTATTTCTTGGTTTGTGCATGTAGGGCTGTGGTAGTGGTGGAACTGGTCATTGCTGTTTGACCCCTTTATGTTTTCCTTTTTTTTTTTTTTTAGGGAAAAATGTTCTGTCCGGTTGTATTTTCCTACTGTTGTTTCCTTATGCCTTTTCACATGGCCTGTGAAATGAATTCTTTATCCTCCCCTCTTGGATGCTTGTATTTGTCTTCTCATTGGACCTTGTATCGATATAGATTCAACAGAGGGGGGTGGAAAACCTCAGCCGACCAATTCTTGGTACCACAAATCATCCTCCAAGTATTACATTGAACAGTTAAAAGCATGAGCAGACACTGCATGAGGTACAATAGGTAACTGAGGCTCTGTGAACATCTTTTGTTCTCTCTTCCTCTGATTCTTCTGTCCGGTGAGAAGGAGAATGAATAAACGAACTTGGTTTTGGGCTAATCTTACTCTAAAATCTGGAAGAATGTCATTTCCGATTGGGCTCGTAGGAAGAAACAGTCATCAGTAGTACCCTACCGAGTAAAGATGAACTTTTTGACAGCCAATTGACACCCAGCCACCCAGATCAGAGTCAAGGACGTTCAGCAACACAAGCATTGTTTTATTTATCTTGATGAGATCGGCTGTATTGGCCGATATGTGTTGGTATTGGCAGTGATCGATATGGATACCTGGCCAATGCGAAATGGTTGACTGAATCCGAATGGGTATCGATACTTGACCTACTATTCAATACTAGTTGACATGTGGCTGATACCCATTTCGATACTGTAAACTAAAACCATGTGCTCAAGCGAAAATAGGTGGAACATGAATGTATGTCATCGTGGTTTTAGTAATCGGTAATTTTTTTTTGTATTTTTTTTACCCTTAAATGATATTGGCTGCGTGTTCGAAATCCGTTGGCTGTTCAATTGATTTGTATCAGCAGCAGATTGGCTATGGCATTGGCCGATATCGTGTCATACCTTGAACGTTGCATGTAATTGGAAGATTGAACTGTTTAAACAATAAATCTAGGTGGACTATTTAATATAAAATAGAATTTTCCACTCTTTGTTTTAATGTAAATGTAAAGGACCAAACAAGGCTTTCTATAAAATATTCAAAGTATGGTAATGATTTCCTGGGGCCTGGTATAAATTCGGAGATGCTAAGAGGACCACCTCCAATCTGAACCCAGAGAAACCTATTCCGTTTTAGAATTTCTTGTTGGACTTCAGTTATGATTAGAGGTGCAAGTTTTATCCTAATAATCCAAATTCACCCAAACTCGTCCTGAACCCTGGCAGGGTTGAACCTAGCTCAAACCTTGATAGGGTTGGTTTAGGGTTTAAATTTTGATCAACCCTGACAGAGTTGGGTTGGGTTAGGATTGACCCCCTGGGTTGAACCCAACTCAGCCCGACCCTGTCAGGGTTGAACCCAGCTCAAACCCTGATATATATATATATTTGTGTTTGTTATATATTTAAGTTATAATTGTTATATATATATATATTATTTGACAATTTGTTGTATGTTTATGGGCCAATCAGGGTCATTCCAACCCTAAATCAGGGTTAACCCAGTCCAACCAGGTCCTGTCAGGGTCAATCAAGGTAGGTTAGGGTTGGGCCCAACCCTGCCAGGGTCAAGGTTAGGGTTGTATATTTTCTGACCCCGATATGGTTGGACTGGGTTAGGGTTAAGTTTAAATAGCCAGGGTTAGGGTTAGGGTTAGGGTTTTGAGAAACCCGGCCCAACCCGGCCCTGTTGCAGCCCTAGTTATGATCCAATGATTGGAGGAATTCGAGCCCAAGTTCGGTTTCAACTTGAGACTTGCCAGTGTCGACTAGATGGCTGACACCTGGCAATCTAGCCAATCCAACGGTATGAGAGTTATTGTAAAGAAAAATAAAAAAAATAAACTCAATAACTTTCGACCCGTTGGATCGGCTAGAGTGCCAGGTGTCGGCCATCTAGCTGACACTGGTAAGTCTCAAGTTCATTCTGAACTTGAGATGAGCCGCTTCCGTAAGTTATTCAATGTATATATTAATACATTGGTATGTGTTTTAAATGAACTCCATATGACTAGAGGGATTGGACAATAGGAGAGGATTTTTTTTCGATCTTTCGTGATTAAAATAAATTTTGTGAATGGGTAAGGCCAGTTTCTTAGAACATGTTGATTTGATTCAAATAGAGCTTTAAAAGTCCATTTAAAGATAAGATATTAATTGGGATGATTTTCAGTAATTGGGATGATTCTTTATCGGTTTTGGTCCCAAGGTCATTCTTAGAACTGTCTCATTTACGAAACTGTCCCAAAACGAGAAACTCGTCCCATTTAATAATGGGACGGTCCGATTCTGGTTACTTGACAGTTCTGGATACTCAAAAACCTATCTCTTAAGGATTTATACATGACTGAACAATTCCGAGTCTAACATACAAAAATTTATAACAAATAAAGTATACTTAAGGATTTATATAGAAACAGGAACAAGTTTACCATGAATCAAAACATTCTCAATATCATAACCTGAATTTTTTTTTAATCTAATTTACTAAACCTTCCAATAAAACCAATATCCAAAATAAATTTCTATTCTACATTTTATTTAAAAATATGACTTTAAATCCCTGATTTGAATTTAAACATTAATACATTTAGACGTTCAACACCTATGGCTCCCAAACAAACCTACACCAAATCAAATTTAAAATCCAAATCATTTAATTCAACATCTTTCATAACCATCATCCATTTTAATAAACTGAATTTAAACGGTTTTGGACAGTTCAAGTTCCAACAGGTTCTTAAATGTCTATTGGTTCTCTAGAACCGTTGGGAGACCCGTCCTAGAACTGTCTCATCTCATTTGGTATCCGATCCCAAAAATGACTCTTGGAACCATCTACTTTAGTCATGGACGATGCTGAAATGGGTTTTTGCGGTTCAATCTTGAGACGGTTCCGGTTCCGAAATCAAATTGAAACCCTTATTTAAAGTTTTTTTTATTTTTTTTTTATTTTTATATTTTGGAAAAATTTAAAGGTGTTGAAATACATTTGCACGAAATCATAATTGGATGGTTTTTTATTTGAGATTTGCAGAGTTTTGACCTTACCCAATCTCTCTAATAATGAAAATTACTAAGTCACCCTTGTCTGTAATACAACGGCACAAGTAGTTAGCTACAATGGGGAAAGGGTGGTTTCGGTAATGAAAAACCGTTTGCTTAGAAAATCAATTGAAAGATCGTCCAAAGGGTATGCTTACTAGAATCTATTTACATAAACTTTTTCTTTTTTTCAGGTATATGTTTGGTATATAAATCCTCGTATGGATTCAATAAAACGATACTACATCAGTCAGGTATCTATATCAATTACAATAGATACCAATAAGAATTAATTGATACGAACTGATTAATACGATACTGATACCTCAAACCATGATATGAGAACCAGCCACCAATATAACCCCTGATAGTTGCACCTCATGTTTTCTGTTTCTTTTATTATTCCGGCATATCCAAACGCGTTCCCTATGAATTAAAACCGTAGGATTCCACCAATACCAAAACCTCTGGAAACAAACAGAGACCTGGGAATTTCTTTCCAAACCACAAGTTTCGGAGTCGCTTTCTAGCTTTTAGGTTTAGCCAAAGGGGGTGTTGCCTAGGCTAGAGTGGGGTCCACTAATTAAACATCACGAGACAAAAATCACCAACAATGGCTTTGAGTCTAAGAATGTTTTGGTACAGCAGACTTTGATTGCCTTGCAGTTGCTCCAGGTGGACCCCGGACCACTTTATCTGATCTCTTTCCACAGCCGCTTGAAGGTGGGTCCCACACCTCTTTAGAGGCATGTTTGGATCTGCCCGAGTCTAGGGGAGATTGAGATGGTCTCCCTGCTGTTGTAGGCCAACATGAAACGGTTGATGCTATAGCACATGCAACAACATGCAAATGGAGCAACTGGTCCATCCCCCCAATTCCCCTACCGTGTGATCAATGATCAGTGGGGCCCATAATTTTTACTATGTGATTTGCCCATTCATTCGATTTGAATCAGTGTCTTTATATTTTAAATCCTTTTAATTTAGTATGGATCATGTATTGATTTTCATTGATACCTTAAAACAATGGTGGGGCTAATCAATCCTCTTTCAATCTCAATCACCAACCCAACTGAACAGAAGTAGTATTTTTTTTTTATTTCCGGATAGAAATAGAAGTAGTTTTGTTCCGCCATTATTTCACTCCGGAAGACCATGAGATATGAGAGAGAGATGGTTCTTCTTTGGCTTCCAAGTAACTTGGGCACCTCTCTCTCTCTCTCTAAGAGCTCTACAACTCATGCTCAGTCTGTTGTACCTGGAACTACCAGTTACTGGGGTCATCTTTTCTATTTTGGAAATTGAGTTGGTATCATTTTTGAGTCTAATACTCTGCTACGTTGGAATATATATATGTGGGCTTGATTAATTACTAAACCTATTAATCAGTGGGAATCTATATCAATAGTTTGACCTGTTTGGTCTGGTTCATCATAAGATAAAGAGATAAATAATCATTTTTATAGTGTGGGATTGATTAGGATTTGTGACAGAATTATATATATTAGGTCATGAGAGTCCTCACAACTATAGTTGATTTCTTCTCTTTGCATCTACAAGTAGTGAGAATTACGTGGAACCTCTACAAGTTGTGGAAGACTGTGATCAAAGTTTCAACACCAATCTTCAAAAATAATGGTAGAAACCAATTTTCTACTCTCAGGTATGTCTTTACAATTATTGGTTACGTTGATTATTATTGTGTTCTAGATCACTGTATGGACATTAGGATTTAGATTGAAACCCTATAATTGTAAAAAGTCTAACAATTGGTATTAGAGTCTCTCATACAGACATAAGATCAATGGTTAATGATTTTAAAGATGATAGGTATGATTGGATTGGCAATATGAGAAATTTCCCTCTCCAATTTTTTGTACTAACCTATTTAGGGTTCGGACCTTCAAAATTTTTTTTGGACCAATAGAAGGGAAAACAAATTATACCAACGCATAGCTCAGAGATGAAGCCGTCGACATAAGTTAAGTCGCCGGAGTCCACCAGACGCACCCTCATGCGCCAGAGGAAAAAGCGCGTGAGATCCAAATGCCAGCACATATATAAAAAAAAAAAATTGACGACGTTGACCTGGTCATCGCTAGGTCAACTCAGAAACAGTATTATCTCGGGTCGGTCTGACTCAGACCGACTCGACTCCAGGGTAATCCACTTGTCACACATGGGACCCGACTGACCTTTAACCTGCTCCAGTCAATAGACCCGCCAACCCGATCAATGACCTGGGTTGCTGACCCGATAACCTAGATTTTGGGTGTTGAACCCGAAAACCTGAATTCTTAACCCGGATACCTAATATTTGGACCAGGCCGAACCAGCTACAAACTCGATGGTTGGCTCAGTGAATCAGCTTACTGGTTCATCCCTATCAGACCAAGCAATCAGTTTGAAGGAATAAAAAAAAGGAGATATATATATATTCAGTTCAGTTAGAATAGAGTCGAGCCTACCAAGACCGATCCAACCTGAACCTAACCGGCCTGACTGGTTCCAAAGACAAAATATAGCTAGAATCTTCTTGGGGGATGTAACAGTGTGTCTGACCTCCGATTGAAGTGCAACTTTTTGGGCATTGGACTCGTCTCGTTGAGTTCTTCAGTTTGGTATATAATATGAGTAATTTTGGGACCAATAAAAATATGTTTTTGGATGAAAATTTTGCTATGGGACTCAGTTTGTAGTCCTTTTATAGGATTTTCTAACTATTTATGCCATGTATCTTGATGAGCTATTAATTGTGACATTTATGTTGTTTAAATTTTCACTTTTGCTGTAAAGAGAGTTTGGTGATATCATGGTGGAATTTGATGGAATCCACCAAAGTGGCATACCTTATTTCATTATGATATCTTCAAATTCAAGATTGCATATTTATCATTGCTTCAAAGTAAGAGAGTGTTCACCCAAAGATGACATTACCAAATATAGTTGTTGTGAGAGTTTGTGAGTATCATATTGGGATCTGGTGGAATTCACTAAAGTGGTAGACTTTGTCTCTTCATGATGCTCTCAAATTCAAGGAAAGCATTTATAAATACATCAAGAATTTCACACATCTATGAGAGCAACTAGACCGAAAGTGTTAATCCAAAGGTGGCACTAAGAATCTTTTTAAAGGTTTATACATGCACATACGTAAAAGGATTTTGACTTTAAGGGTCTAATTAACCCAAGGTGGTGGGATTTTTTGAATCACTATTCCTTCACGGTCACTATACAGATACTGAGGAAACCACTGCACATTTATCCCAAAGAAGAATGTGTAATTGGTTAACTCTGAGAATGAAAATTTACTTGCATGTGTATTTTGACATTGCTAGTGCAGGTAAGTTATATGTATGAGTTTCTGTTAATTATTTATTACTACACAAACATAGGGGGTACGAAGTGCATATTTGTCCAAATGATGAATTTGTATTTTGGTTGACTTTCGGTAAAAGGGGTTACTTGCTTGTATGTGTTATGTTAATGCGAGCACAGTTGGTTTGTAAGTGTAAGTCATTGCTACCCCCTATAATAGTTTCGAAACATCACCTATCATCCATACATTTTAAAATACATCAACTACACCCAAGTAACTGACGGAGGAGACTGAAATCAGCGTTAGACATTTTTACAATTTTTGTATTTAATTGGAAAATTTTAAAAGCTAGTAAAATTACTAATATAACCCTTCAGATATTCCCCTAATCCCCTCTTTCCTTTCCTCTCCGCCTCCCTCATTATTCTCCCCTCTTTCTTCTCCTTCTTCGTTCCTCCTGAATATCATGTTTTCTAGAGAAAAAGCTTCTGATTTTCGTAGCCGGAGAGGAATTTTTTTTATCAAGGATGGAGAAAATCTCGTACATGACCTTGTCGACACTAAAGGTGGAGTCAAGCATCGGACTTGCTGCCATTTTTGCAGAGAATTGAAGCTTTTAGGTGATGAAGTTAATCTGGATTTGGTTGTCTTCCATGGGTATTCTGAAAATAAAACACTATACTGAACAATGAACACCATTTAAATCTGTAAGACATGCAAGCATGCTTTACAAATTGCAGAAAAAAAAATTATACAAAACACAATCAAGGGCAAAGATTGAAATGGAATTAGACTAATCCAGAAGGAAACGTACTTGTTCATTTTGTTCTTGATCTTGATGAGAGCATCAAGGACCATGGGACCGCATTCCTTAAGATCAATTTGGAAATTTTGGAGTTAGGGCTTGGTCGGATTGTCAGGATTCCATCGGTAGATGGAAAAGGTCTTGAGCTTGGAGGAATCTTGTGCCTTGGGTTGAACCAGCTGGGCTTCAGCCTCAGAGGCGTGAGTTCGATCTCGATCCTCTGGAATTCCTCAATAACTGAAATCAAATTGCAGAAACAGAGAATGTGTAATAGCTCGATTTGATCCCATTCATTGTGTGGAACAACTCAATTTTCCACTTTCATATGTAGATTATCTTCAAATGTTCTCCGTTACTCCATCGCTTCGGCTTTTGGTTCCTCATGAATGGAGAAGGAGAAATGGCAACTTCTAGATTTTTCTCCATTCCACTCGGAAGATTGGGTTTGTTTCTTGTGTAAATTCTTCTTCCATGAACGATTACAGTACAACAGAAGAAGAAGGAGTTGCGGCGCCAATGTAGAAGAAGAAGAAGAAAGGAGAGAGAGAAACCAAGGGAGCTAGGTCTGCCGGTTGGGATCCTTCTTGCTTTGTGGAATCTCCTTCCCCGACACTGGCGGTTGGTTTTTCCTCTTCAACCAGGGCTCAATGCTCTTATACTGGTTGTGTGCTACATATGCCTTCACGACAATGTGTATTCTGAGGGTCGATTTTAAAGAAGAAGAAGAAATAGGATTTAGAGATTTGGGGTTTTATCCTCCTTAACTGAAGGAGGGTAAAATCGTCTTTCAACATTTTCTTAAGGGTATTATTGTCTATTTCAAAATCAATTTTAGATGACATCAGCAACTAACGAGATTCATTTAACGGAATGGATCTATTTGTTTAATGGTGGTAAATGTTTGGGTGGTAGTTGATGTTTTTTGAAAAGTATGGGTGGTAGGTGATGTTTCAAAACTATTATGGGGGGATGCTGATTTTTTTTCTTATGCATTATCATTTTAATCTCAGGATGTCTATTAATACAAGCAATCTGGTTAGTATTCCTATTCTTACTAGAACCAATTACAAACAATGGATTAAGGAACTAAAGATTTCTTTGGGTATGCTAGACGTAGGTATGGGTATCACTGAGGATAAACCTGCTGATCTCACATATTCTAGTATCCTGGATAAAAAACAACACATTGAAAAATGAAAAAATGCCAACAAGAAATGTATGCTCATGATTAAGCATTATGTCCCTGAGTCTATATTAGATGGAATTGAGGGAAAGAAAACTGCCAAAAGTTTACTGAAGGGCATCAAAGCAAGACATGAGGAAACTTAGAATGCGCATATAAGTACCTTAATGGCAAACTTATCTACCACTGTTTATGATGGAAATGTTAATTTTAGAGATCACATTATAGGGTTTGCTGGTATAGTTAAAAAACTTAGGGATATAGGACATCTTGTTGATAAGGATCATCTGGTATACTTGGTAATGAAATCTCTACTTAGTGAGTACAAGCATATTAAAGTGGCATATAAAACTTCTAAAACAAAGTAGACTTTGAATGAATTGATAGCTACATTTACTGAAAACGAAGAAAGTGACAATAAAAAGATTAATGAATCCATCAATGCTACGTTTTATAAGAAAAATTCTAACAAGGGCACTGGACATCAAGGAGTTGAACCCCACAAAAGAGGAAAATAATTTTCTGATAAAGGAAAGAAATCTGACGATAAGGAGAAGGATGATAAAGAACAACATGAAGAAAATGATCTAAGTGACATCAAATGTTTTTAGTGTCAAAAGAGATGACACATGAAGAGGGATTGTAAGGGAAGAAAGTGTTGGTTGGAGAAGAAAAAGAATTCTAAAAACTCTAAGAAAGAGGATGTACAAAAGGAATGAAGTAATCATGTTCGTGAAATACACGTCTAGTTGGGAGTCAGTTACATTGATAGTTAGAAGTTATTTAAATTCAATTTGATGTTTTGAATCTTTAGTTCTTTGTTTTCTCTATAAAGGAGAGTTTGTTTTTAGTTTAAGAATTACCAAGACAGGATTCTATTAAGTTTTGTTTTAAATAACATTTTATTTTATCTTAAGACTTCTTTATACAATGAATACATTGTGTGTTAAATATTAAATTTTGAATTTACAGTTGTGATTGAATGGTTGAGTGTTTTCAAGATCCTCAAAGACAAAGAATGAATATTACACTGGAATGTTTCACTAGTGGAAGCTTTTAGTAACTTATGAGTGATACGATAGTCAAGAATTATTTTGATATGTTTAGTCAGTGGAAGTTTTTGTTTATATCTGGTGCTATGTATGTTTGTATTGTTTGTGATTTAATTCAGGATTCAGGCTATATTTAGCCAAAGATAATACAGACTATATTTAACCAAACATCAAGCAGTATTTAGCTAAATACTAGGTAGTATTTAGTCAAAGAGTGAATAAGACAGTATTTAACCAAATATAAAAGACAATATTCAGCCAATATAAGAGGCAGTATTCAGTCGGAGATTAAGGACGGTACTCAACCAAACAAATAATGACGGTAAGTCGAAGTGATATATTAATCCAAATTAGAGGCGGTTTGCCATGAGAGGATAGTATCATGTATATGGTTTTAAGATAACTTGATTGTAGATAATTTAATTAAAGATGACTCATTATCTCACGACGATTCATGCTGTTAAGTAGGGCTTTATATGTGGTTGACAAAAGATGGTACACCATTTGTGTTGAAGTTTTTTTCGCTATTGTTTGACATTGGTGGACTTAATAGCTGGATCAAAGTAGGTAACGATTTATTGTGTCAATGGATTTCATGGCCACACTATTCAATAGTGGCATTGTAATTAATTTATCCCAAGTGGGAGAATGTTGAAATGTATGTATTTGGGCTTGATTAATTATTGGGCCCATTGATTAGTATGAGTCTGTATCACTAGTTTGACCGGTTCGGTCTGTTTCGTCACAAGATAAAAAGATAGACAATCCCTTTTACAGTGTGGGATTGACTAGGGTTTGTGACAATATTATATATACTGGGTCATGAGTCCCCACAATCATAGTTGATTTCTTCGCTTTGCATCCACGAGCAGTGAGAATCACGTAGAACCTCTACATGCTTTGGAAGACCATGATCAAAGCTTTAATACCAATCTTCAAAAATAATGATGGAAACTAATCTTCTACTCTCAGGTATGTTTTTACAATTATTGGTTACATTGATTATCATTGTGTTCTAGATCTTTGTATGGACATTAGGGTTTGGGATGAAACCCCATGATTGTAAAAAGTTTAACATGATCTGATCTGAATTAGTAGTTTTCCATTGTACATTTTTTGCCCCCATTACCATTTTGGGTTCTGGGTCCCACTCCCATCCAATATCCAATTCCCTGGAGTGTTTTTTTTTAATAAATCATTTTCATTACTTCTGCTTCTTCGTGTCTTTTTTTTATTTTTTTGGTAAAGCTGCTTCTTCATGTCTGAACTTAATCTTTTAAATGTAAATTAGGAAAATAAATCTTTTCATGCCTCTCATGTTGGCACAAGAAAATCCAGTTGCTGTAGTTTACTGTATGCACATATCGATGTATTGCCATACACATACAGTGGATGACAACCACTAAATTTCTTCATGCCAACATGAGGGGCATGAGAGGATTTGAATCTGTAAATTACATGAGTTTGCATACTCTAGCTTGACTGTTGCTGCCTTGCTCTAGCTGTGCCACCAACCTCCAAACCCCTCAAGCATTAATCCCTCAATCATGGTCATCATGGTTTTAGTTCCCGGTGTCAGTGTCAAAAGGGTAACCATCCCTTTGAAAATTGATATGGAATCTCAATACAACGTGAATGATAGATTGATACATGATTGATATTATTAAAAAACATAGGTATCAATACTATCGATAATGTTGCCTCTAGAATCTACGTTTGCACCTGGGTCTTCCACTAATCGTCAAACCTACAAACGATGGATCAAGGCAAGGGTGAGGTTGGGCTTGTTGCTCGTGACTATGCCGATGCTTAACTTAAGACTCTAGGCTACAGATAATCAAGGTTATACCTGATCTTTTAGTACTAAGTGGGGTAGGAGGGTTACAACAAATACCGATGTGAGGTTGAACTGGCCGAAGTCAGAGGTTGAGTTGACGTGTGTCAAAGCAAGTGGGTCGAAATTCATAAAATATTCAAGTGATTTAACTTTGGAGGTTAGGGGTATTTATAGCTGCAGTTATTGCTGATGTTATGTATTGCGTAATCTCTACTTTGCCCTTGGTTATTGTAGAGAACGACGAGTGTATCTTTTTACTTTTTGTGAAAAAGTTTTTCTTCTTCCTGTTGACTGGTCCACAGATTGACTGATCTATGTTGCTTTCCATATGTTATGCTTTTTGTGGGGGTAATATTTATCTCCAACAGTTGTCTCGTTACTCTTTTGGGTTTACAAGAAGCAAATGAGCAAATGAAAAGAAGAAAAATTTTGGGGTGTAGTACCCATACCCTTGTACCCTTTTTGGGTTATTTGTCTTTGCTATGTTGAGGTGAAGAAGCCTTAACTGACATAATGACTTTTCTGGGTTAGTATTATTGAGTCGGGTCAATATTCTGGAGTGGTTCGGTATTCTTGAGTCGGATCGGTATTCTTGAATCTGCTCGATATTCTTGAATTGGCTCTATAATCTTGAGTCAGCTCAATGTTCTTGAATTGGGTCGGTATTCTTGAGTTGGTTCGACATTCTTGAGTTAGCTCAATATTCTTGAGTTGGCTCGGAATTTTTGAGTCGGCTCGGTATTCTTGAATCCGGTTGGCATTTTGTGCCTCGGCTTGTCTAAGGGACCTGTCCGAACAGTCATGGTTGGCAGGTTGCTTTGGTCTGGTTGAGGTGTTCTTTCCTTAGTCTTGAATCTACCAATGGATTAGTGTTTTGCTTCGGGTCGGCCATGTGTCTCGGTTCGTCTAAGGGACTAATCCGAGCAGTTATGGGCCTTGGTTTGGATGAGGTGTTTATGCCTTAGTCTTGAATCTACCCTCGGATTGGATTAGTGTTTTGCCTCGAGTCAGCTATGTGTCTTGGCTAGTCTGAGGGACCTGTCCAAGCAATCATGGCTAGAAGGTTGCCTCGATTTGGATGAGGTGTTTGTGCTTTAGTCTTGAATCTACCTTCGATCGGATTAGTGTTTTGCCTCGGGTAGGCCATGTCACACCGCAATTCTGATCCAACCAGAATGGTGTGAGTGAACTGCCATTGAACCAACGGTTCACACCAGGACCTCGAATAGACCGTGTCCACTCATACAAACCATTACACATAACCACAATTAGAATATAAATAATACAGCGGAAGTCTTTAAATAGAATGAACTGAGAATCTATTGATAAAGGTAAATAAAATATCCAATTATTCAGATTCAAACATAAAATATAATATTCTTACATTCACTTTAATCCAACTGAAAATAACTGAAAATAAATAAAACTAAAATCAAAGGTACACGTAGAAAGGGCACTCGCACGAAGCGTCATGCTCGTCCTCTCCTGCTTGTACACCCAGAGCAGCAACATCACCATACGCCAGAGCATTCATAAAGTCGTCCACTGTGTAACCTGCATCAACATCTAAAAACAATGTACGTACAAAGGGTGAGCTCACAACTTAGCTCAGTAAGACAATCAGACAGTTTCACAATATTATGCATGAGTAACAATCCTTTTATGCTGTGGTCTGGTTTAAGTTTGCAATGTGCTATAGAAAGGTTTGGTGGCCCCCGCACCTCTATACACGAGTGTGTGACACCTCATGGATCACACCCCCATTGGCCCACATGCACCCATCATGGAATAGAGATAGAGCTAAGATATCCCCGTACCTCCCCTGATGCTCTACCCATACCAGTACCTAAGCCCCTACTGGCCAGGGCTTGCAAACTGGGCTCGCAACTAACCAATCCTATATGTCATCAATGTATGCTCTATCCCAGCACAGCCGTCTATGACATAGAGATAGAGCTAAGGCATCCCCGTACCTCCCCTGATACCCTATCCGCAACTAACCCACTAGGATAGAACAATACGCCGGTAGACCCTATCCCAACATAACTCCCTACGGCATAGAGATAGAGCTAAAGCATCGTGGATAAGCCAGCGTCGATCTCAGAGACCACAGTGCCACATAACCATGGCTAGGCCAGCATCAACATCGGAGACCATCGTACCACGACCTTCCCCTGATGCCCCACCCGTACCAAGCATGTTAAGATAGAATACTACAAAATGTGTCAGTGTGAGGAATGATCCCAGGCTCCATGCCCCAGTCCACACACTCACGAAAACAATCACATGCCTAACAATCACATCCTATCAATGCATGAACAATAATAATAACTGAAAGTAAAGGATGGCATGTGAATATGCACAAACATCACATCATATATATTCAGGTGATTAACAAAGATTTACTGTCCATTATTTATTAGGTTTAGGTCAGATTCCCTTACCTGACGCTCGTTTGTTAGCTTGCTCCACGTCGCAAGATCCAAACGAAAAGTCACAGAGTCCTACAATATTATTAGGGTTTCATTAGAATAGTTTCCTTAAGGTTTCACGTTGGTCGGAAACCAACAAAGTCCAACACCAGCCTTTCAGAGCTGATCGGTCGCAACATACCGGTTGCAGCTCTGTGAGCAAACTAGCAACCGGTATGGTCGACCGGTATGTCTCCAGAAGACCATACACTTGGTTTTTCGACTGTCGTCGATCGATTTCCTTGGATTTTCAGGGTTTCTCCTATCCATTCTAAGTTTAATCTTTGAGTTAGAGTTATCCCCAACTCATTCAAGTCTTATTTTGATGAATATCATCTCGGAACTCAAATATAAGGTTTGACGGCAACTTAGGGTTTTAAGGTCCAGTTAGGGTTTTAGATCAATACCTACTTTGCATGGTATTGATCCACCCCTATAACTATCATAGGGTAAGAAAAATGATTAAAACACTTACCGTTGACTGGCGTAATGTGAGCGTCGTCGAACGGTAATGACGGCACCTCCTTATTCTTCCCAGCTCCTTCTCCTTTCCAACCTCCTTCTCTTCTCTAGGGTTGTGAGAGATAATGGAAAGGATTTGAGGAGGTCTAAGAGTGTTTATATAGGCTAAAATTAGGGTTTAGTAACCCTATTAGGATTAGGAAAGTCTTAGGATTCGAAATCAGGAAAGTGGGACCCGCAGAAGTCAATTTTTGGATCTCCGCACTCAGCTGCGCAGAGCTGACCGATCGACCGGTACCAAGACCAGTACCATCGACCGGTCAACATAAAATCATGTTGATTTGATCGTCTTTGGTTCGATTTCGTACCTGTTTGTCATCCGCTCGTCCCGTCTGGCCCGGTGATGATCGAAAGACCTGCTACGACACAAAACCAAGGTTTAGACTGGGTTTACGAAGTGCGGGTCTTACAACTCCCCCACCCTTAAAAGAAATTTCATCCTGAAATTTGCATGTAGGTTTCACAACTCTCTCACCCTTAAAAGAAATTTCGGCCTCGAAATTTGAACGTACCTTAATCGTCGAAAAGATTAGGATACTCCTTCCTCATTGGGCTCTCCTCTTCCCAAGTAATTTCTTCGACATTTTGGCTTCTCTAATGCACCTTCACATAATGGATATCCTTGGTTCGAAGTTGCTGTACCTTCGGCTTGAGAGCATCATAGGCACCACTTCAAATGTTAAGTCTTCAGTCAAGTCTGGGGGGTCTGCTGTCAAGATGTGCGATGGATCCCTGACATACTTCTTCAATAACGATACATGGAACACATCATGAACGTTTGACATAGATGGTGGTAGAGCCAATTGATATGCTACATTACCATGTTTAGCCAATATCTCGTATGGTCCCACATACCTGGGGCATAGCTTCCCCTTCTTACCAAACCTTTTCAGACCTCGCACCGGTGATATCTTCAAGAATACTTTGTCACCCACTGCAAACTCCAGATCTCGACGTCGATTATCCGCATAGTGCTTCTGTCGAACTTGAGCTGTCTTTACTTTCTCCTTGATTTGATCAATCACTCGACAAGTTTCTTCGACAAACTCCGGTCCTACAATTCTTCTTTCTCCCACCTCATTCCATAACAGAGGTGTACGACACTTTTTCCCATAGAGTGCTTCATATGGGGCCATCTGAATTGTAGCCTGATAGCTGTTGTTATAAGCAAACTCGATAAGTGATAGTTTCTCATCCCAAGCTCCCTTGAAGTCTAATGCATAGGCTCGGAGCATGTCTTCTAAAATTTGAATAGTTCGTTCTGACTGTCCATCCGTCTGAGGGTGGAAAGCTGTACTAAACTTCAACTTGGTTCCCATAGCTTTCTGTAATCCTTTCCAGAACTTTGATGTAAAACGGGGATCTCTGTCAGATACTATACTCTCTGGGACGCCATGAAGTCTGACTATATTATCAACATATAACTTGGCCAGTTTCTCCATGGTATACTGAGGTCTGACCGCAATAAATCGAGCTATCTTGGTGAGTCGTTCGACTATAACCCATACTGCATCCACTGACCTTGGTGTCAAAGGTAGGCCAGTGACGAAATCCATAGTAATGCAATCCCACTTCCATGCAGGTTCCGGTAATGGCTGTAATAAACCTGCGGGTCTCTGCCTCTCTGCTTTAACTTGTTGACAATTCAGACATTGGAACACGAAATGAGCTATATCTGCTTTCATACCCCTCCACCAATAAAGTCTTTTTAAATCATGGTACATTTTGGTACTTCCTGGATGTACCGAATATGGAGTGTAATGAGCTTCAGTCATAACTCGATCTCTGATATTGCAGTCTTCACTCTCAGGTATACATAACCGTCCATGATACCTGAGTACCTTGTCTGAATCCAAGGTAAAGTCAGGATTGTTCGTACCCTTCTCTAGGTCTTCTTGTACTGTCTTGAGATGTGGATCCTGTAGGATTGCTATTTTGACTTCATCAACTAGATCCGGTGAGATCTTCAAAGCGGCGAACATCATGATAAACTTATGAATTAAGCCTTGCTCAACTGGATCTTCTACAGTCTCTATAATATGTTCTTCATCAATTTCCATTGAACTTGAGGCTGCAGCACACAATGCAGCATTCGTACTTGGCCCGGCCTCAGGTTTCGATGCCCACTTTCTGCTTAAGGCGTCAGCCACAACATTTGCTTTGCCCGGATGGTACTGGATGTCACAATCATAATCTTTCAACAATTCCAGCCATCTCCTCTGTCTCATATTCAGATCATTCTGAGTGAAAAGATAAGTTAAGCTCTTGTGATTTGACTTAATCTGAAACTTCTCACCGTACAAATAGTGTCTCCAAGTCTTGATGGCATGTATAACTGCTGCTAACTCCAAATCATGCGTAGGATAGTTCTTCTCATGCTCTTTTAACTGTCTTGATGCATAAGCAATCACTTGTTCTCCTTGCATCAATACACACCCAATACCCAACCCTGAAGCATCCGTATATAAGGTAAACGGTACACTTGGTTCTGGGATGGTCAAGATAGGTGCAAAGACTAGTCTTGACTTCAAAGTCTGAAAACACTTCTCGCATTCATCTGTCCATATGAATTTCTCCCCCTTCTTGGTCAATCTGGTGTGTGGAACAGCGATTCTGGAATAGTCTTCCACGAATCTTCTATAATAACCAGCCAACCCAAGGAAACTACGAATCTCCGCAACAGATTTCGGTGCTTCCCATCCTACTATAGCAGCTATCTTACTTGGGTCCACCTTGATACCGTCTCCAGATACTACATGGCCCAAGAAGGCCACTTCCTTCAGCCAAAACTCGCACTTCTTGAACTTAGCATAAAGCTACTCCTGTCTCAGCCGTTGTAGGGCTGCCCTCAAATGTGTTGTATGAGTCTCCATGTCCTTTGAGTAGACCAATATGTCATCGATGAATACGATGACCGAAGTGTCCAACATATCATGAAACACTCGCTTCATCAGTTCCATGAATGACGCTGGGGCGTTGGTCAAACCGAACGACATAACTAGAAACTCATAATGCCCATACCGTATTCGGAAAGCAGTCTTTGGAATATCTCCGGCCTTGATCTTCAGTTGGTGATACCCCGATCGAAGATCGATCTTCGAGAAAACCTTTGCACCCTGTAACTGATCGAACAAATCATCGATCCTAGGCAAAGGATACCGGTTCTTGATAGTCAACTTGTTCAGTTCACGGTAGTCAATGCATAGCCTTACACTTCCATCATTCTTCTTGACAAATAATACCGGTGCTCCCCAAGGTGATATGCTAGGTCGTATGAAGCCCTTATCCAACAATTCTTGTAACTGGGTCTTCAACTCCTTTAACTCGGTCGGTGCCATCCTGTATGGTGCTTTAGACACCGGCGCCGAACCTGGCATAAGATCTATCACGAACTCTGTAGCCCTGTCCGATGGTAGACCTGGAAGATCCTCTGGGAATACATTTGGGAACTCTCGAACCACATCTATATCCTCCATCTTTTGTGACTCCGCCGTGATATCAAATACCGATACTAGATACCCCACTCCCCCTTTATCTAAGCATCTCTTAGCTTTTAGGGCAAGAGGATCAGCTTCCGCTTCCTAGGTAACTTGGTCCCAGCGAAGCTATACTTCTTTCCCTTTTTGTCTGTAAGAACAAGCTTCCTTTCACCACATAATAGGATAGCTGAATGATGGCCTAGCCAATCCATTCCCAAGATGACATCAAAGTCTGCCATCTCGAGTAGCACCAAACTTGCTTCTAAGTCTCGGCCCTCAATACATACTGTACATGGTCCATAATATTCAGTCAAAGCCACTTCGACTCCTAGTGAAGAACGAACTATCAAGCTTGGGTTCAAGTGCTTGATCGGTAGCTCCATTTGCTTCCCAAAGGAAATAGAAACGAAGGAGTGCGTAGCCCCAGAGTCAAATAGTACTCTGGCAGGTATACCAGCTACATTTACAATTCTTGAAATTTTATTATCCCTTCGTTCTACATGCGCATACACACAATGAAAGTAGTAAGCCAAATAGTAAGGGATAGAGTCATACTAGTGACCACATCGGGTGATGCGGCTGCCTCTTCGGTAGTGACCGCATATACTTTTCCTTGCTGGGGAGGTTGCTTCCTAGGTAGAGTGCAGGTCTTTGCAATATGACCCACTTGCTGACAGTTGAAACATTTAATGTTCGGGTTACGTCCAGCGAACTGTGGCACAGGTGGTGCCGTATTGTTCCTTGCAGGCACTGTAGCTGTCTGAGCCCTGTATGGGCGGAAAGGCCTATTGTTACCGCCACCCGAACTCTCAATAGCGGGTCTCTTCACTCCCCTGTTCTGTGCAAAGAAGTCGTCCCTCTGACTGGATTCTATCACTCTCGCAACCTGTACAGCCTCATTATAAATTTTCTTGTCCAGCCCCAATATGTGCTCTCTGATGCCTCCACGCAGTCCCATGGTGAACCTGCGTGTCTTGGTCTCTTCTTCTTGCATACTTGCCGATGCGAAGAAAAATAACTCCTCGTACCTCTGCTGGTAATCATCCACAGTCGACTGAGACTGTTGTAGATTGAGGAACTCCCTCTCCATCTGATCCCTGAAACTCTTCGGGAAGTATTTATCGAAGAAGGCAACTTTGAACGCTTCCCAATCCACCTGTGTATGCTTCGTCTCGAGATATGCCCGTGTAGAATTCCACCAAGCATTCACATCTTCCTTCAGCATATGAGTGGCAAACAGGACCTTTTCATCCTCTGTACAAGTCATCAGTCAAAAATTCTTTTCCATTTCTGCAATCCACTGTGCTGGCCACAATGGTTTTCCTGTCTTACCTGTGAATGAAGAAGGCTTCAGCTTTAGGAATCTGTCCACCGCCCGACTCAGATCGTGCTGTCCCTGTGTATTCATTCCGTACCATGGTGGTGGATACGGATATGCTCCCTGATAAGTAGAAGATGACGGAAACTGGTGCGGTGGTGGTACATTCTGGGGTTGGCCCATCGGCCCTGGACTACCATGCATCGACTGTGTAGTATTATTCCCTCCAGACTCGGACGTACCTCCAGTGGGAACAGAACCCGATGGCCTGAACATCTTCAATATCTCGCTCAGGAATTCTTTCTACTGAGTTTGCATTTGATAGACCAGATTTGTAACAATGGTCTCAGAATTCCTGTGAGGTGGGCCAGGCAAATTTGTTGGTACCCGTGGAGCCTGCTCTTCCTCAGCTACCGGGCTTGGCTCTCTCACATAGCCTGGTTCAACCTGCTCTTCTTCCTCGAGGCGCATCCTAGCCTGGTGATGCTTTCGACCCCTACGACCGTTTCCGCCCACCATCTTAGACTATTCTGTTTGGATTTTTCTTCTTCTTCTCTTCTCCGGTGGCGATTCTCCTCTGGGTTCCGAGCTTCTACAGTCCGACCGGTCACCCTAGGAGTGTTTTCTTGCAATTCGGACTCGGCATATCGTCTCCAGGTAAGTCTCTTTTCTCCCTCTCATGTTTTTACAAATTTCTCATATCGTCTATACCTAGAAATTTTGATTTTTCTTTGATTGAAAGATTCTAACCGTAGGAACTCTTTTCCTTCGGCTTAGAAAGGGTTTAGGGACCCCTAAGAGCAAAAGCCCTCAACCAATTTGAGGTTCCACCGAATGGTTTTCATAAAAATCGAATTTTTACACTTTTTAACCTAGGTTTTTGAAATTTTTGATTTTTTCTTGATTTTCTTAATTTTCCGAAATTTCTTGTTGAAATTGCATGTGTTTGGTTTGTTGAAGAGTGCGGGGGTTACGTAAGTCCTCCTCCCCAAGTTTTTGGGTGAGTTCGAGGCTTTTTCCCAAATTACTGTGGTTATGCTGCAGAAATTTTGACAAAATATAACATTTTTCTTCTTGTTTTCTTTTTGTTTTGCAGCTTACATGGCTCCACGACGTGCTCTAGGCAAACGTCCTCATGGCTCGAGCGTGCGCACTCCTCAGCCACCAGCTCCACAACTCGACGAGCATTGGTTCCGCTCCTTGGAGGCACAAGCTCTTTTCCCCTGGTTTGATAGCAAAAACATCGAATCTGGGCAGCGAGTTAACTTGGATCAGTTGGACAGGTTCGATGTGCGAGCAGCTTTTGACGCGCTTGGGTGGGTGCCTGTAATATCCTACACAGATACCACTCGTCCCAACCTGGTTAAGCATTTTTATGCTAACCTGGAGCTTCATGGGGATGTCAACGATCCCAATCAAGGTAGGGACTTGCGCATCTCCAGCTACGTCAAGGGTGTCCATATCTCCTTCGACACTCACCGGTTGGCTGACCTGCTGGGAGTACCCAATGATGGAGACCTAGTGTACTGCCCTCCAAAGGTGAAGGGCTATCTGAGCGAGGACCTACGCTGAGAGATAGCAGAGCAGATCCTAAATCCTGGGGCTCCCATGAAGGCGGCTAGTCTGAAGCCCCTAGCTCGAGTCTATAGTCGCATCATCCAGCACAACATTGTGCCCCAGAGCGGCCATTACAGTGAGTTATCTCAGCTCACTCAGTACATCACCTACTGCGTCTGCACCGAGGACAGGGTCTCTCTCCCTTACCTCATCATTCGGACCATGAATCAGGTGACCCTGGCCGATCAGGCCAGTAACCTTCCATACGGTCGTCTCATCACATTCCTCCTACGTCGCCTAGGTGTGAGCATGAGAGGCGAGGTGACTGTTGAGGATACCATGACATCCGACATCGACTGGGATGCCATTCAGAGGATGCAGATGGACAATCTGCCCGTTAGCGACCACGAGTTGGAGGCTCACCCTCGCCCACTCGGAAGGGTAGCAGCCGCAGCCGCAGCAGCAGCAGCCAATGCGGCCTATGCAGCAGAGGCCGAGCGTGATGATGACGAGGATAGGGCAGAGGGTATACCAGCGCCAGCTCCACAGCCTACACCTACAGCACCACCATCTACATCTACAGCTGGACCATCTCATCCCCCTCCAGACCCGGTGTTGAGCATGTTTACTGAGATCAGGGACACCCAGAGGGTCATCCTCGAGTCTCAGCGAGAGATGGGTCAAGAGTTGGGACGTCTGGCTCGTAGTCTACGGGTGACACAGGACCAGGTACACTGGCTTAGGGTCGCTTACGAGCGAGATTATGACATAGCAGACCCTATTCCTCCTAGGCCCCCTACCCCATGATTGTCCCTTTTATTTTTCTCTCCTATGAGTGTTTATATAACAGGGTAACTGTCCGGTTTGTGGACTGTACCCTGTAGCACAATTTTATCTGATACTCATTTTCTATTTAATGAAAGTTTTCATGGTTTTTCCTAACTAGTGCATGTGTAATATTAAATTTCATATTTTAATATAATATATTATGCTCTTTCTTAGTCCGTCTCAGGTATCAAACAATGCTTAGGGTGTGTTTGTATTAAAATTTTTAAATTTTTCCTAACTCAGTTCATCGACTTAGTTAAGTGCAATATGGTCTGTGGACAGAGCCTGAGGGCTCTGATACCAGGTTGTCACACCCCAATTCTGATCCAACTAGAATGGTGTGAGTGAACCTCCATTGAACCAACGGTTCACACCAGGATCTCGAATAGACCGTGTCCACTCATACAAACCATTACACATAACCACAACCAGAATATAAATAATACAACGGAAGTCTTTAAATAGAATGAACTGAGAATCTATTGATAAAGGTGAATAAAATATCTAATTATTCAGATTCAAACATAAAATATAATATTCTTACATTTACTTTAATCCAACTGAAAATAACTGAAAATAAATAAAACTAAAATCAAAGGTACACGCAGAAAGGGCACTCGCACGAATCGTCATGCTCGTCCTCTCCTGCCTGTACACCCAGAGCAACAACATCACCATATGCCAGAGCGTTCATAAAGTCGTCCACTGTGTAACCTGCATCAACATCTAAAAACAATGTACGTACAAAGGGTGAGCTCACAACTTAGCTCAGTAAGACAATCAGACAGTTTCACAATATTACCCATGAGTAACAATCCTTTTATGCTGTGGTCTGATTTAAGTTTGCAATGTATTATAGAAAGGTTTGGTGGCCCCCACACCTCTATACACGAGTGTGTGGCACCTCATGGATCACACCTCCATTGGCCCACATGCACCCATCATGGAATAGAGATAGAGCTAAGATATCCCCGTACCTCCCCTGATGCTCTACCCATACCAGTACCTAAGCCCCTACTGGCCAGGGCTTGCAAACTGGGCTCGCAACTAACCAATCCTATATGTCATCAATGTATGCTCTATCCCAGCACAGCCGTCTACGACATAGAGATAGAGCTAAGGCATCCCCGTACCTCCCCTGATACCCTATCCGCAACTAACCCACTAGGATAGAACAATACGCAGGTAGACCCTATCCCTACATAACTCCCTACGACATAGAGATAGAGCTAAAGCATCGTGGACAAGCCAGCGTCGACCTCGGAGACCACAGTGCCACATAACCATGGCCAGGCCAGCATCAACATCGGAGACCACCGTACCACGCCTTCCCCTGATGCCCCACCCGTACCAAGCATGTTAAGATAGAATACTACAAAAGGTGTTAGTGTGAGGAATGATCCCAGGCTCCATGCCCCGCTCCATGCCCCACTCCACATACTCACGAAAACAATCATATGCCTAACAATCACATCCTATCAATCCATGAACAATAATAATAACTGAAAGTAAAGGATGGCATGTGAATATGTACAAACATCACATCATATATATTCAGGTGATTAACAAAGATTTACTGTCCATTATTTATTAGGTTTAGGTCAGATTCCCTTACCTGACGCTCGTTTGTTAGCTTGCTCCACGTCGCAAGATCCAAACGAAAAGTCACACAGTCCTACAATATTATTAGGGTTTCATTAGAATAGTTTCCTTAAGGTTTCACGTTGATCAAAAACCAACAAAGTCCAACACCAGCCTTTCAGAGCTGATCGGTCGCAACATACCGGTTGCAGCTCTGTGAGCAAACTAGCAACCGGTATGGTCGATCGGTATGTCTCCGGAAGACCATACACTTGGTTTTTCGACTGCCGTCGATTGATTTCCTTGGATTTTCAGGGTTTCTCCTATCCATTCTAAGTCTAATCTTTGAGTTAGAGTTATCCCCAACTCATTCAAGTCTTATTTCGATGAATATCATCTCGGAACTCGAATATAAGGTTTGACGGCAACTTAGGGTTTTAAGGTCTAGTTAGGGTTTTAGATCAATACCTACTTTGCATGGTATTGATCCACCCCTATAACTATCATAGGGTAAGAAGAATGATTAAAACACTTACCGTTGACTGGCGTAACGTGAGCATCGTTGAACGGTAATGGCGGCACCTCCTTCTTCTTCCCAGCTCCTTCTCCTTTCCAACCTCCTTATCTTCTCTAGGGTTTGTGAGAGATAATGGAAAGGATTTGAGGAGGTCTAAGAGTGTTTATATAGGCTAGAATTAGGGTTTAGTAACCGTATTAGGATTAGGAAAGTCTTAGGATTCAAAATCAGGAAAGTGGGACCCATAGAAGTCAATTTCTAGATATCCGCACTCAGCTGCTCAGAGCTGACCGATCGACCGGTACCAAGACCGGTCAACATAAAATCATGTTGATTTGATCGTCTTTGGTTCGATTTCGTACCTGTTTATCATCCGCTCGTCCCGTCTGGCCCGGTGATGATCGAAAGACCTGCTACGACACAAAACCAAGGTTTAGACCGGGTTTACGGAGTGCGGGTCTTACGGGCCATGTGTCTAGTCTGAGGGACCTATCCGAGCAGCCATGGTCGGTGGGTTGCCTTAGTCTGGACGAGGTGTTTGCGCTTTAGTCTTGAATTTACCCTTAGATCAGATTGGTGCTTTGCCTCAGGTCAGCCATGTATCTCTGCTCGTCTGAAGGACCCGTCCAAGCAGTCATGGTCTGCGGGTTGCCTCGGTCTGGATGTGGTGTTTGCACCTTAGTCTTGAATCTACCCTCGAATTAGCCTGTTCGAGGTGTTCGTGCTTTAGTCTAGAATTTACCCTTGGGTCAACCATGTGTTTCGGCTCGTTTGAGAGACCCATCCGAGCAGTAATGGTCCGACATGATGCCTGAACCTGTTTGAGATGTTCGTGCCTTGGTCTTGAGGGACATGGGGTGTAAGACCCGCACTTCACTAAATTGGTCTAACCGTGTCGTGCCAGGTCTTCCCATCATTCCTAGACCAAGTGGACCAAGCGTATGAAGATAGATCACAAACCAGGTATGAGAATCGAGTTAAAAACACTGAAAACATACCTAAGGTCGCATACCTGGGTAGGTATGGTCGACCATAAGGAAGGGAACAAAAATCTCAAATCCAGAACCCCACGGTCGATGATTTTGACCTTAAGGTCGACGGTTTATGCGACCGTATGATTGTCCATAAGTCCCCATATCAAACTCCGAGTTTTGAAAACTTTCTTAAACTAAGGGATTGCTTTCCTAATTGAAAGAAGACTCTATATGGAGAGTTTTTCTTTATATAAAGGACGTCCCTCAGCCCTTTTTCACTCTTTTAGAATATTAGTAACCCTAGAGAAAGAGAAGGAAGAGAAGGAAGAGAAGGAGAAGAGGAAAAAGCTAAGGAGAGGAATTTTCTGAGAAGAGATTGGCTCTCTATCACAGGCAAATATATGAAACGAATCTCTGGAGATGTAAACTCTAAGGAATAAGACTTCTATGGAAGATAGGCAATATCAACCTATTATGATCTATGTGATTTCCTTGAGAAAATCCCAAGGAGAACCATGAGGAGTGAATTTGATGATTAGGGTTGATAAGAAACTACTAATGATGGCCATAGGATGACTTTAAAATAAACTCCATTTAAGATAAGAAGAATTAACCCAGGAAGAACTCGAATTGCATGTAGTCTGTGACCAGAAATCTCAAGGTTGCAGCTACGGTCGACCATAGTATGACCAGCATGACCAGAGGATCGACCATAGGCATTAGGAAAGATTTTAGAAACCATATGATCGCAGCTACGGCCGCACCATATGCGACCGTAGGGTATCGACCGTAGGCAGTAAGGTCGATACAGTATGAGATCATAGGACCAATCAGACACCTATCAGTGCTCTATTTCGATTTTCGACTACTGTAACATGTCACATATGAACCATAACTTAAATTCATATAACTTTTAGGTTGTTAAATCAATTCAAAGAGAATTTCAAGGCTTGGAAGGAGATCGAATATTGCTAACAGGTGAGGGAACAAGACCTAAACTAATTGGATAATAAAAAATTGCTTTATTTTTATTGAGTCCAATGCCATGATTGATTCTATGCTTGTATGCTTGTAATGTGCATCTCACATGTCATCCAATATTCCTGCTATTACTGTTCATGCATATTTAATTTTGTTTATTTATAACATGATGATGATGATCATGCTAGGAATAGGTATGTGAATGTATTTATGTGCTTGGTGCGTTAGATGCTAGTGGAGCATCAGGGGGAGGACATGGCATGATGGTCTTTGGCCTCGTCACCAGACTCTAGCTCTATCTCTACTCAAGTCTTGCCCACTAACATCGTCATATCACCATTACCTTAGCAGAACTATTACGTCGTAGGAAATCAGGGGAGGTGGTCTCGGACCATGTGGTCTCTAACTCTCCTGGGGGGCCTTAGCTCTATCTCTATGGATGTATTGAGGGATGCTGTGGTGAGGCCTTGGATACACTGTTTGGCATTAAGATTGGTTAGTTGCGAGCCCAGTTTGCAAGCCCTCGCCAATAGGGGCTTACGTATTGGTATGGGTAGGGCATTAGGAGAAGTATTGGTGGTGTTTAATCCAGACACTTTAGCTCTATCTCTATTCCATGGTGGGTGCATGTGAGACGGAAATGGTGTTTAATCCATTGGGTAGATTCGTACACTCGTGTATAGAGGTGCGGCAGCCATCAAAACTTTCTATAGCATATTGCAAACTTATAAACTAGACTACATATATGAATTGAATGCATGCATATGTTTGTTGCATTGTTTTGTTTTCTCACTGAGCCGTGATGTGTGCTCACCCTTTCGACGTTGAATATTTTTAGTTGATGATACAGGTTCTACTGTTGAAGAATATATGAATGCACCGACGTATGGACACGTTGCTGCGATGGACGTAGAAGTTGAAGAAGATGCGCATGATTTATCATGCAAGTGCAACCATTGTATTTTTGTTTAAGTTTAGTTATAATTGGAACATCAGGTATGTAATTGATTATTTATTTTTATGTCTTGTGGTTTAAAGATAATTGGATTGAATACTTATTTATCACTGTTAGACTCTCAGTTCATTATCTATAAGACTTCTGCTTATTTGTTTATTACCTCTGATTATTAATGTGGAATGTGTGTATGGTTTGATATGGTGGGTACGACCTATACGAGATCCTGGGTGAACCATTGGTTTATTGACGATTCATCACACCATTCTGGTTAGAGCAGAATTGGGGTGTGACATGGGGTCGGCGTTTTGCTTTGGGTCGGTCATGTTTCTTGGCTCGTCTGAGGGACTTGTCAGAACAATCATGGTCGGGGGTTGCCTCAGTTTGGATGAGGTGTTCACACCTTAGTCTTGAATCTACCCTTAGGTCAGTGTTTGTATTTTTTTGCTATGGGGAAGTGGCTGTGCAGTTGAGGTCTATGAGATGCCTTGGTTGCCTAAGCTGACAAGTCTTGAGTTTGATATCTTCAGTTGATATCATTAGAGCATAAAAAAAACAAGAGTAAATTATAGGTACCTCACTTGTAGTTTACCCTTAAAGTAGGTACACCCGAAACCTTTCAAACAATTTCAAAGACACTCCCTTAAATCAAAATAAATTCCAAAAAAACCACTTCGTTAGTGAATATCATTAACTGATGACAAGATCTAGAAGTTAGAATTTGAAGACCTAAAATACCCTCCTGCATAAGTTAAAGGACCGTTTTACCCCATTTAAACCTCCCATTTACACAAAACCCATTCCCATAAGTTAACAGAAATTCACTAACGGAGTGGGTTTTAGGTAAATGGGAGCATTGGTTGTTACTTTTCTGAAACCATTGAGAGAGGGAGGGATAAAGGATCAGAAGAATGGTGACGGTGTGCTTCGTGTTCTTCCTCTTCGCTAGCGAAATTGTGAGAGGGATAGAGGATCAGAAGAATGAGGGAGTTTCCCTGGAAGATGGTAAAAATAGAAGAATGACTGACTGAGTTTCCTTTTTTACTTTCCTAAATTATATTACAGATTTTAAAAAATATATTTTAGAAATTTAAGGGTAATATTGTAAAAAAAAGTGATAATATGTTTCATCACCAAATACATTGAGATGGGTTATTTCGAAAAGTAGGGGAGGTGGTGGACATTATGGGCCAAGTTGGGGGGTGGTGGACTTAAAGACATTCTTGAGAGGAGGTGGGAGAAATTTTCCTTTTTATTTTTTTATTTTTTTTTATTATACATTTATAATCTTTTATCAAAAATAAAAATATCTTTGGTAACTATTAGTCCTTATGGATTATAAAATAAGAAATAGGATTGATATACCTTAGAATCAGTTCATTTTTCTTTTCTCAAAGGATTTTAATTTTTGGTAAGACTTAAAGGATTTTGTTTAAACATTCTTTTTGTGCATTCACCAAATTCTCAGCTTTACAATACTGTAGTAGAAACTAGAGGTTCTTTAATTTTTTTTTGTATAATTAAAGCCATGGACTCTGTTAGGTCCACTCTAAATGAAGCCAATCGAGAATCTACACGTTGCATCCCACGGATCCACGATAAAGGCATGCACGTGTCTACATCTAAAAGGCCCTAGGTCATGTATGACTCTGAGCCTGCAAAGGATATTCTACATATGGAATATCAGTTTGGGAGGATAATTGTTGAGTGGCCCACCTTGAGGCAGTTTCCTCCATGTGTCGCCCACTCCAGAGAAGATGAGACGTGCTCTATTACTCTGTAGGCCCATCTCAAAGCGGTTACGAGTAATGTCACACCCCAATTTTGTACCAACCAGAATGGTGTGATGAACCATCAATAAACCAATGGTTCAATCAGGATCTCGAATAGGCTGTGTCCATTTACTTAAACCATACACATCCACAACCATAATCAGAATAAAAACACAATAGCGAAAGTCTTTAATATTAAATGAACTGAGGGTCTAAGGATGATAACATAAATAAATTATCCAATTAACTTTCATTGACTAAGACATAAAATAAAATAATTTAATCAATTACATCGTCTGTATAATTAAACAAAAACTAATCAAAAATGCAGGAGTTGCACTCGCATGACGAATCATGCGACTCCATCATAACTTCTGCATCCATCGCCGTCGCATGTCCATACATCGGAGCATTCATATAATCTTCCACGGTGGTACCTACATCATCAACTAAAAATATTCGACGTCGAAAGGGTGAGCACACAACACGGCTTAATGAGCAAACAAAACAATGCAACAAACATATGCATGCATTGAATTCATATCTTTGGTCTGATTCATAAGTTTGCAATGTGCAATAGAAAGGATAGGTGGCCACCGCACCTCTATACATGAGTGCGTGAAGCCGCCTAATGGATCAAACACCATTGCCGTCCCACATGCACCCACCATAGAATAGGGATAGAGCTAAAGTGCTTAGGACCGTACCGCATCACACTTCCCCTGATGCCCTACTCATACCAATACGTAAGTTTTTGCTAGCGAGGGCTTGCAAACTAGGCTCGCAACTAACCAATCCTAATGTCAAACAGTATATCCAAGGCCTCACCCCAGCATCCCTCAATACGTCTATAGAGATAGAGCTAAGGCCCCCCAGCAGAGTCAGAGACTACACGGTCCGAGACCACCTCCCTTGATGCCCTACGACGTAATAGTTCTGCTAAGGTAATGGCGATACGACGATGTTAGTGGATAAGACTTGAGTAGAGATAGAGCTAGAGTCTGGTGACCAGGATGAACCACAGTGTCACGTCCTCCCCCTGATGCTCCACTCGCATCAAGTACACTAACCACATACATACATTTACATGCCTATTCCTAACATCATCATCATCATCATCATCATCATGTAATAAATAAACAGAATTAAATATGCATGAGCAGCAATAACAGGAATAGTGGATGACATGTGATATGCACATTACAATCATACAAGCATAGAATCATTCATGGTATTGGACTCAATAAACAAAAATAGTTTATTATTAGCCAATTAGGTTAGGTCTTGTTCCCTCACCTTTGATTGCTAGTAGATCCTCGTTCAAGCTTTATAATTCACTTTTAGCCACTGAAAAGACCTAAAAAGATGATATATTTTAATTAGAATTAATTCCAATATGTTTAGAATAACATAAACTGTAGGGTCACAGGTGGGGTAACACCTGGGGTAGCAGTTTCTACGACCACAAGTGTAGGGTCGCAGGGTAGGGTAGCACCTAGGGTAGCAGTTTCTGTGACCCCAGGGTGTAGGGTCACAGGTGGGGTCGGATACCATTTGATCCTACATGTGACCACACCCTCCCTGGGACATCCCGAGGGCATGTGGTCGATCACGTGGTCTCGTAGGGTCGGATATCATTCCACCCTACGTGCGACCACACGTGTTCTTGGTCGACCTTTCACTCTTAAGTCTATTCCTTCATATTTGGATCCTTTGGCTTACTATCATAGTCGATCATATGATTGTTCTATGGCTCAAAACTACAATTTATACACCATTCATTGTCCATAACGATTTTCTCCATGGAATCTCTTGGAATTTATCCATAGATGGATGATTTGGGTTTCTCCTAATCCTATGTTCTTCATAAACTATTCTAGGCTCCCAATTCATGTAGGGATTTAGGTTCATACCTTGGGTTTGCTGAGATTCAGAGGTCTCTCTGAACTTCTTCTTCCTTAGTTTTCTTCTTCAAGTTTCCTTCTCTTCCTTCTCTTCTCTTTCTCTTATTTCAATTAGGGTTCTAAAGAAGTGAAAGAGGCTAAGAGACGTCTTATTTATAGAGGAAAAACCTCCATAATAAGCCCCAATGAGTTTAGGAAAGACCCCCTTTGAATTAGGAAGGTTTTTTAATTTTTGGATTCTGACTGTTGTCGTAGGGTCGGATGTAGGGTCGTAGAATCCATCAACCCTACATCTTTTAAGTCATGCGACCCCACGACCAAAATGTCATGGGTTGGACTCTTTTGTGGTGGGGTCGATCATACCTGTTTAGGCATGCGACCCTACCCTCATATTGGACTATTTTTGAGTTACACTTCATACCTGTTCTTGTGTTTTCTTCACGCACTTGGCCCACTTGGCTCGACCATGATAGGTAGACCTGGTACAAGGTGGTAAGACCGGTTAGTTCGATACGGGTCTTAAAACTCCCCCCTTCTTATTAAAAATTTCATCCTCAAAATTTATACATACCTTTCGAGTCGAAAATGTGAGGATATTGCATTCGCGTAGCATTATCTTCTTCCCATGTAATCTCTTCTATATCTCGGCTCATCTAGGTGACCTTAAGATAGTATATGTCACGGTTGCATAGCTGTTGAACCTTTCGGCTTGTGATTTCAGTTGGTGCTACCTCGAATGTCAAATCATCAGTTAGATCTGGTGGATCCACTGTCAAAACGTGTGTTGGATCTCTGACATACTTCTTCAATAATGAGATATGAAATACATCATGCACACTTGACATAGATGGTGGTAGTGCTAACTGATAAGCCACTTTTCCACGTTTAGCTAGAATCTCATATGGCCCGACATATCTCAGACTTAGCTTCCCTTTCTGTCCGAATCATTTTAAACCTCGCATAGGTGATACTTTCAAGAATACCTTGTCACCTATAACAAATTCAAGGTCTCGACGTCAAGTATCTGCATATTGTTTCTGTTAATTCTGAGCTGTTCTAACTCTTTCCTTGATAATGTCAACCACTCAACAAGTCTCTTCAACAAATTTTAGTCCAATGATACTCCGTTCTCGAACTTCATTCCAAAACAAAGGATTTCGACACTTCCTACCATACAATGCTTCATAGGGTGACATCTGTATAGTAGCCTGATAGCTGTTGTTATAGACGAACTCAATCAATGATAGTTTCTCATCCCATGTTCCCTTGAAATCAATTACACAGGCTCGAAGCATGTCTTCTAAGATCTGAATAGTACGCTCCGACTGTCCGTCTGTCTGAGGATGGAATGCAGTATTGAATTTTAACATTGTACCCATAGCCTTCTGTAATCCTTCCCAAAACTTTGAGGTAAAGCGTGGGTATCTCGGACACAATGCTTTCAGGTACTCCATGTAATCTGACAATGTTATCCACATATAGCTTGACTAACCTCTCCAGGGTATACTGTGGTCGTATAGCTATAAAGCAAGCTGTCTTAGTCAGACGATCTACAATCACCCAGCACGTCAACTACTCGGGGAGTCAATGGTAACCCAGTGACAAAGTCCATAGTGATGTAGTCCCATTTCCATACTGGTTCTGGCAGTGGCTGCAACAATCCTGCAGGTTTTTGCCGTTCAGCCTTTACCCTCTGACAATTTAGGCATTGAGACATGAATTTAGCTACATCTGCTTTCATTCCTCTCCACCAATATAATTTCTTCAAATCATGATACATCTTTGTACTTCCAGGATGTACCGAATAAGCGGTGGTGTAAGCTTCCTTCATTAGTCGGTGTCTAATGTCCAAGTTTTCCGTTTCAGGAACACATATTCTTCCTTTGTACTTTAGTACCTTTTCATCGTCCAAGGTGAACTCAGGAATAGTCCTACATTTTTTGATGTCTTCTTGTACCATTCTCAGATAAGGGTCTGATTTAATAGTGGCCTTCACTTCATCAATTATATCAGGTACAATCTTTAATGTGGCAAACATATTTGAAAATCGATAAATAAATCCTTGGTTGGTTGATTCACCTGGTGCATCTATCACGAACTGCTCATTACCATAATTTAATACTTTTCCTGTAACACACATTGCTACAGTCGTGTTACCCTCTCCTTGAGATTTTCTCATTGCTTTTTTGCTTAGCGCATCAACAACTACATTAGCCTTTCTTGGATGATACTGGATATCGCAATCGTAATCCTTTAATAGTTCCAGTCATCTTCTCTGTCTCATGTTCAACTCCTTCTGATTAAAAAGACAAGTGAGACTCTTATGATCTGATTTAATCTGAAATTTCTCTCCATACAAATAATCTCTCCATATCTTGACAACATGTACTACTGCCGATAATTCTAAGTTATGAGTGGGATAGTTCTTCTCATGTGTTTTCAGTTGTCTTGAGGCATACGCAACTACTTGTTCCCCTTGCATAAGTAACATCCTAAACCCAATCTAGACGCATCAGTATACAAGGTAAATGATTGTCCTTGAATAAGAATAGTCAAGATCTGAGCAGATATCAATCTAGCCTTCAATGTTTGGAAACATTTCTCACATTTTTCGGTCTAAACAAACTTTTCTCCTTTCTTAGTCAAACTGGTGAGATGTACGATAATTTTGGAATAATCTTCTACGAATCGTTGATAATACCTAGTTAGACCTAGGAAAATTTTAATTTTTGCAACACTCTTAGGTGCTTTCCACTTCACAATGGCTTCAATCTTGTTAGGATCTACTTTAATTCCCTCAGCGGATACAACATGGCCTAAGAAAGTGACCTCATTTAGCCAAAACTCACACTTTGTAAATTTGGCGTAAAGCTTTTCTTCCTTAGTCGCTGTAGAGCGGCTCTTAGATTCATGACATGAGTTTTCTTGTCCTTGGAGTAGACCAATATATTATCAATAAACACAATGACCGACGTATCCAACATATCATGGAATACCTGATTCATGAGTTCCATAAAAGTTACAGGTGCGTTAGTCAATCCAAAAGACATGACTAAAAATTCATAATGTCTATATCTTGTTCTAAATGTTGTCTTTGGAATATCACCGTCCTTAATCTTCAACTGATAGTCACCTTACAACTGATCGAACAAGTCATCAATCCGAGGCAATGGGTATCGATTCTTGATTGTCAGTTTATTCAATTCTCGGTTGTCTATACACAGTCGAATGCTACCGTCCTTCTTCTTTACAAACAATACTGGTGCTCCCCATGGTGATATGCTAGGTCTGATATAACCTTTGTCCAATAATTCCTGTAACTGTACCTTCAATTCCTTCAGTTCAGTAGGAACCAGTCGATAGGGTGCTTTAGATATTGGTACGACTCCGGGTATCAGATCTATAACGGACTCTGTTGCTCGGTCTGGTGGTTGTCTTGGTAGTTCCTTAAGAAATACATCTGGAAAGTCACACACAACATCAATATCCTCCATTCATGGTTCTTCCTTGGTGAGGTCAACCACGGATACTAGATACCCAACTCCTCCTTTCTCGAGGTATTTTCTAGCCTTTAATGCAGAGAGGATGAGTTTTCGTTTACGGAGAAGTTTGGTTCCCGCAAAACTAAACTCTGCTCCTTCCTTGTCTTTAAATGTCAGCTTCTTTCTGCACACAATAAGTTTACAGAATGTCGAGCTAACCAGTCCATTCCCAAGATAACATCAAAGTCTGCCATCTCGAGTTGAATCAAGGTTGCATCTAAAATCTTCTTGCCGATAAGAACTGGGCATGGTCCATAACCTTTTTCTAATTCCACCTCTAATCCCATAGGTGATCGTACAAGTAATTTGTAGTCTAAAGATCTGAGGGGTAGATTCAGCTTCTTTTCAAATGACACATATATAAAAGAATGATAAGCTCCAGAATCAAAGAGTACTCTAGCGGGTATGCCATTAATAGGTACAATACCTGTGAATTATTTTAATTTAGTCTACATGCTCACACAATGTAACACAAAATGAAAGGTTCAGGCCATACCTGTGACCTCATCAGGCGATGCGGTAGCATCCTCAGACGTAACTGCGTAAACCTTTCCTTGCTGTAGCTGCTTTCTGGGCTTAGGACACTCCCTTAAATAATGTCCTATTTGATTGTAGTTAAAGCGTTTTACTCCTTCATTATTTTGCTTTTGTTGCGGTTGAGCTACTGGAGTAGTCTTGGCTGTAGCATTAAACCCTTGAGTATGGAAGGGTTTGAATGTCCTTGTATTTCCTCCGTCGTACGAATTTCTATTTGGCCTTTTTATACCCCTATTTTGAGCAAAATAGCTCTCTTTCTAGCTCGACTCTATCACTCGAGCAATCTATACTGCTTCGTTGTAGACATTCTTCTCCAGTCCCAGAACATGCTCGCGAATGCTTCCCCTAAGTCCCATGATGAACCTTTCGAGTTTTGGTATTTTCCTCTTGCATGCTAACGGGTGCAAAGAAAAATAGCTCTTCATAACACTGTTGGTATGCATCAACAGTCATTTGCCCCTGATATAAACTCAGGAACTCTCTCTCCATAGCATCTCTGAAACTTCTGTGGAAGTACTTCTCAAAGAATGCCTCTTTATAGATAACCCAGGTCAATTGGGTGTGCTTGGTTAACAGATAAGTCCGAGTGGACTTCCACCAGTGGTGTGCATCGCCTTTCAACATGAATGTGGCACACAATACTTTCTTCTCCTCATTTACCATCATCATCATGAAATTCCTTTCCATTTCATCAATCCAATGAGCTGGCCAGAAAGGATCCACTGGCTTACCATTATATTCTTTAGGTTTCATTTTCAGAAAACGCTCGATCAGTCGAGAGTAGTCCAACTGATGCTGAGCATAGGCCCCATACATAGGTGGTTGGTACTGGTAACTGCTACCTCAGGATTCTGCACTGGAGCCTGCATAACTGGCTTTTGAGGTGTGTGGGGTCCCGTGTTGCTTCCCCCTGGTATTGTGCTAGCTTATCCAACTGGCATAGGTGTTGTATGTGCAACTGGAAAAGCCATTCCTATAGCAGCTTGCATATTGGCTTGCACCTGCTGTATTTGCCGCAGCTGTTGTGCCAGGTTCATTACCGCTGTAGCCAAATCTGTAGAGGGGCTGGAAAGTTTGTAGGATTTTCCTAGCCACTACCCACTGGTAGTGCCATATTCAGATTCTCTTGTACTTCAGGATTTGCATGGCTGTCCTCCCCTACAGGTAGTGGTGGTGTAATTGGGTTACGGCCTCGTCTGGTCACTCTTCGCCCAACCATTTCCTATTTTGGTTATGGTAGTATCTGAAAAACAATTATAGAACATGTGAGGCAATCAATATACGTTGTTCCCAAGTCAAATCCAACTAATCAATATAAATTTCCAATTTTTCAAGTCGTTTACTGAAAATACTGAATTTTCCATCGTAGGATCGATGGTAGGGTCGCACTGTATTCGACCCTAGGGTATGAGACCCTAAGAACACTGTCAGCTCACCGAGAGCCTAGGGTTGGTATATGTTCGACCCTAGGTCCGACCACATGATGTCTGTCAGATCACCGAGAGCCTAGGGTCGATGGTAGGGTCGGTCGTAGGGTTGCACATTTTGTCGAATTTTGCGACCCTATGATCCAAAATTAGGTTTTTAAACCTGATTTTGGGTTCATTTTCTATTCTTTCTCTTTTCCTTCCAACTCAGTTGCTACAGTATCGACCCCTAGTGTTTGGTGATCATTTCTTCCGTTCGCGACTTCCGTTCCTTCCCTTCAGGTATGCTCTTTACTGTTCCTCATTTTTAAGCTTTCAAGACTAGGTTTTCCTCCATTTATATTGTTTTCTTCAAATTAAACTTTTTCTAACCGTAAAAATTTGATTTTTATTGGGGGCTTTTGCTATTGGCTACCCAATGGATGAAAGCCCTCAAAAATATTTCAGTTTCATCGGTTGGTTATTGAGAAACTTGAAAATTTCCATTTTTGAACTCATTTTTGAGATTTTTCCAAATTGTTGAAATTTCTTTAAATTCGATCTTTCTAGATTAAATTTTCAACTGTATGAGCTTTGCAGGATGGTTTCGAACCTATGTAAGTCCTCCTACCCAGCTGTTTGGGTGAAAAGTGAGGCTTTTGGCCAAATCATGCCGTTATAATGCCAAAATTTTGAGTTTTTTTCACCATATCTAATATCTTGTTTATTTTTCTATGTCTTTGCAGGTAGTATGGCTCATACTAAGGTTCCTAGGGCTCATGATCCCGTTCGTTTCTGCTCCAATGAGGCAAAGGCTCGGTATGCTCGCTATGAGCGTAAGAAAGTAGAAGGGGGTCGCTGTGTAAACTTGGCTAGTCTAGCCTTCTTTAACGTAGAGGGTGTCTTTGGTGACATGGGCTAGTTTCCTGTGATTACCTGTAAGGCTTGTACCTATCCTGCTTTGGTGAAGCAGTTCTATTGCAACCTCCAGATAGTGGGGGATCGTAATGATACAGAGAGGGGTAAGGAGCTCAGGATCATCAGCTATGTAAAAGGGGTGAAAGTTTCATTTAACTACCAACAGTTGGCTGATCTCCTGGGCATATCAAATGACGGCCCTTTGGTGTACTGTGCTCCTACGGAACCCCAGTTCCTATCCTTGGCGATGCATGCTGAGATTGATAGTCAGCTCCTTAGAGGTGATCGCTAGGAGATGAAAGCGATCAACCTACGGCCAGGGCCTCGGGTGTACTGCAAGATCATCCAGCACAACCTGATCCCCCAGAGTGGCCACTATGATAGGATTTCTCAGCTGACCCAGTATGTCATGTACTGCATCTGCACTAGGCAGCCTGTTTGCCTTCCTTATATTATTATCCGAACGATGATCCGTGCTACGCTGCCTGGTCAGATAGGCCACCTGCCCTATGGACGCCTGATCACTACTCTGCTCACACACCTACACGTCGACTTATTAGATGAGAGGATTCATGAGGATACTTTCTCTTCCGACCTTGACTGGGAGGCCATCTGCAGGATGGGTATGCGAGATGCTCAAGTCAATGATGATGAGAGGAACGCTCTAGTGCGTCCTTGTACTCAGGTAGAAATAGCAGACGCTGAGGTGGCAGCAGCAGCAGGGGTCCATGGGGGTGATGCTGAGGATGATGATCGTATGTATATGGATGTAGGCGCCATACCTCCTCCATCACCACTACATTCTACTGGAGTTGGCCCATCTCGGGCTTCTTCACATACTGCTGGTCCTTCACACCCGCCATCTGATGATATGATGGGGCTACTACCTGAGATTAGAGAGGCTCAGCGCGTGACTGATTTGAGAGTAGGAGAGCTTCTAGATGCTCAGCGCGCGACTGATGGGAGAGTAAGCGAACTTCTAGATGCTCAACGTGTGTCTGATCAGCGGATGACCGAGTTGACAGTTAGTCTCCAAACGACCCAGACTCAGGTAGCCTGGTTGACTAGAGTGTATGCTGAGGACTACGATAGAGATCGCAAGGCACCTCCTCCTCCAGCACCTCCAGCTCCATGATTTATCTTTTCTTTTATTATTTTTTTTCTTGTACTACAGAGTAACTGTCCGGATTGTGGACCGTTGTCTGATTTGGATATGTATATATACGTTGTTTTTACTCGAGTGTATATCAAACTTGTTTCTCCTTTTATATATGCATTATTCTCTTTCTTAATTTTGTCTCAAACAATACAGGTGCTTATGGTGGGTTATTATTACAGCTTTTAATTTTTGTCCTAACTCAGTTCATGAACTTTTGTGGAAGTATACTGGTTTAATAGATAGGGCCTGAGAGCTCTAATACCAAGTTGTCACACCCCAATTTTATACCAACCAGAATGGTGTGATGAACCGTCAATAAACCAATGGTTCAACCAGGATCTCGAATAGGCTGTGTCCATTTACTTAAACCATACACATCCACAACCATAATCAGAATAAATACACAATAACGAAAGTCTTTAATATTAAATGAACTGAGAGTCTAAGGATGATAACATAAATAAATTATCCAATTAACTTTCATTGACTAAGACATAAAATAAAATAATTTAATCAATTACATCGTATGTATAATTAAACAAAAACTAATCGAAAATGCAGGAGTTGCACTCGCATGACGAATCATGCAACTCCATCATAACTTCTGCATCCATCGCCGTCGCATGTCCATACATTGGAGCATTCATATAATCTTCCACGGTGGTACCTACATCATCAACTAAAAATATTCGACGTCGGAAGGGTGAGCACACAACACGGCTCAATGAGCAAACAAAACAATGCAACAAACATATGCATGCATTGAATTCATATCTTTGGTCTGATTCATAAGTTTGCAATGTGCAATAGAAAGGATAGGTGGCCACCGCACCTCTATACATGAGTGAGTGAAGCCACCTAATGGATCAAACACCATTTCCGTCCCACATGCACCCACCATAGAATAGGGATAGAGCTAAAGTGCTTAGGACCGTACCGCATCACACTTCCCCTGATGCCCTACTCATATCAACACGTAAGCTCCTGCTAGCGAGGGCTTGCAAACTAGGCTCGCAACTAACCAATCCTAATGTCAAACAGTATATCCAAGGCCTCACCCCAGTATCCCTCAATACCTCCATAGAGATAGAGCTAAGGCCCCCCGGTAGAGTCAGAGACTACACCGTCCGAGACCACCTTCCTTGATGCCCTACGACGTAATAGTTCTGCTAAGGTAATGGCGATACGACGATGTTAGTGGATAAGACTTGAGTAGAGATAGAGCTAGAGTCTGACGACCAGGATGAACCACAGTGTCACGTCCTCCTCCTGATGCTCCACTCGCATCAAGAACACTAACCACACACATACATTCACATGCCTATTCCTAGCATCATCATCATCATCATCATGTTATAAATAAATGAAATTAAATATGCATGAGCAGTAATAGCAGGAATAGTGGATGACAGATGATATGCACATTACAATCATACAAGTATAGAATCATTCATGGTATTAGACTCAATAAACAAAAATAGTTTATTATTAGCCAATTAGGTTAGGTCTTGTTCCCTCACCTTTGATTGCTAGTAGATCCTCGTTCAAGGTTTATAATTCACTTATAACCACTAAAAAGACCTAACAAGTCGATTGATTTTAATTAGAATTAATTCCAATATGTTTAGAATAACAAAAACTGTGGGGTTGCAGGTGGGGTAGCACCTAGGGTAGCAGTTTCTACGACCACAGGGGTAGGGTCGTAGGGTAGGGTAGCACCTAGGGTAGCAGTTTCTTCGATCCCAGGGTGTAGGGTCGCAGGTGTTGGATACCATTCGACCCTATGTGTGAGCACACCCTCCCTGGGACTTCCCGAGGGCATGTGGTCGATCATGTGGTCTCGTAGGGCCAGATATCATTCGATCCTACGTGCGACCACACATGTTCTTGGTCGACCTTTCACTCTTAAGTCCATTCCTTCATGTTTAGATCCTTTGACTTACTATCATAGTCCATCCTATGATTGTTCTATGGCTCAAAACTATAATTTATACACCATTCATTGTCCATAACGATTTCCTCCATGGAATCTCTTGGAATTTATCCATGGATGGATGATTTGGGTTTCTCCTAATCCTATGTTCTTCATTAACTATTTTAGGCTCCCAATTCATGTAGGGATTTAGGTTCATTCCTTGGGTTTGCTAAGATTCAGAGGTTTCTCTGAACTTCTTCTTCCTTAGTCTTCTTCTTTAAGTTTTCTTCTCTTCCTTCTCTTCTCTTTCTCTCACTTTCAATTAGGTTTTAAAGGAGTGAAAGAGGTTAAGGGACGTCCTATTTATAGAGAAAAACCCTCCATAATAAGCCCCAATGAGTTTAGGAAAGACCCCCTTTGAATTAGGAAGGTTTCCTAATTTCTGGATTCTGACTGTTCTCGTAGGGTCGGATGTAGGGTCGCAGAATCTGTCGACCTTACGTCTTTTAAGACATGCGACCGCACAACCAAAAAGTCATGGGTTGGACTCTTTTATGGTGGGGTCGATCATACCTGTTTAGGCATGCGACCCTACCCTCATATTGGACTATTTTTGAGTTAGACTTCATACCTGGTCTTGTGTTTTCTTCAACCACTTGGCCTACTTAGCTCGTCCATGATAGGTAGACTTGGTACAAGGTGGTAAGACCGGTTAGTTCGATACGGGTCTTACAGATAATCTGGTCGTAGGACCTTCATCAGACGGCCATGGATTAATAGTACACCATTGTATCTCCTGTATTCAAGGAGGACGCACACACGAAGACCCGATCCACCATGGCAATCTCCTTGAGAACTCAGAAAGAGTCCCAGGATCACTGCAACTATAGGGGGACATCCTCGGGCCACTCCATGCTCTATAAATACCCTCACATAGAAGGTAAATGGATCGAAATTTTTACATTCTCAAGCTAATACACTGAATTTGCTACCAAAAGCCCTTTTCTACCTGAATTCAGTCGTCCCTAATCTGAGTTCATCTACTTATCATCATTGAGCTGACTTAGGCATTGGAGTGACCCCCAGGTTATCCAACCTGCCCAACTCAGTTTTCTTTCTTCTTGTGTAACAGGTGTCTCGATTAAAAGATCGACTAGAATCCAGCGATAATAGATTGGCGCCATTTGTTAATCAATTTTGACAACCTTAATCAGATACACACAATTACCTTATGTTACAATGGTAAACCACGGTTGAAGTCATAGCTATGTTCTCTGTAGCAATGTTGATGCACCCAATCACAACGAGGACACTTGTAGTGGCGAAGTTGATTAAGCGCCATCAACCATGATGCGCCGCCACCAGCCCCTCAGGCTGCCCTAGTGGCGCAATATGCCGCAGCCGCTCAGTTGCAGGGCATTACACTTCAGTTCGAATCTCTGGAAAGACTGATGTAGCAGCAGACCAAATAAGCACCTACACTGGCACCCCCTGTACCTGACAGGAGTGTCCTGATGCATTCAGGAGGTAGACCCCCCCTAATAACTCCCAACTTCGAAACTTGGGTGTACAAATGCCTGCTCGTAGTCTATCTCCCCAGATTGCATGAGCTCAATAGTAGCAGAGTCATAGCCGTCACACCCAAGAATGGCACGTGTCACATCTCAAATCTGGTTCAACCAGTAGTGTGATAAACCGTAAAGAAAACCAATGGTTCAACTAGGATCTCGTATAGGCCGTGGCCATCTGATTAAATTAGATACATTCTACAAATATAATCAAAGTAAATAACAATAGCAGAAGTCTTTAACAAAATGAACTGAGTATCTAATAGTAATAGCATAATTAATTATCGAATTATCTCCAACGTAACTCAAAACATAAAATAAAATAAATTAATCAATTATATGTTTTGATAACCAAATAACTAAACTAATCGAAAACACATGAATTGCACTCGCATGATGGATCATGCGCCTCTTCCATAACTTCCACGTCTATCACCGCTATGTGTCCATAAGTCGACGTATTCATGTAATCTTCAACGTTAGGACCTGCATCAACAACTAAAAATATTTGACGTCGAAAGGGTGAGCACACATCACGGCTTAGTGAGCAAACAAAACAATACAACAAACATATGCATGCATTCAATTCAATATCTTTGGTCTGATTTTTAAGTTTGCAATATACTATAGAAAGGATTGACGGCCACCGCACCTCTATACACTAGTGTGTGAATCTGCCCAATGGATCAAACACCATTGCCATCCCACATGCACCCACAATGGAATAGAGATAGAGCTAAAGTGTTCAGATCAAACTCCACCAACACTTCCCCTGATGCCCTACCCATACCAATACGTAAGCCCATATTGACGAGGGCTTGCAAACTAGGCTCGCAACTAACCAATCTTAAATGTCATCCGGTGTATCCAAGGCCTCACCCCAGCATCCCTCAATACGTCCTTACAGATAGAGCTAAGGCCCTCTGACAGAGTCGAAGACTAAACGATTTGAGACCACCTCCCCCAATGCCCTACGATGTAATAATTCTGCTAAGATGATGGTGAAATAACGATGTCAGTGAACAAGATTTGAGTAGAGATAGAGCTAGAGTCTGGTGACCAGGATGAACCACAATGTCACATCCTCCCCCTGATGCTCCACTCTTATCAAGCACACTAACCACACACACATAATCACATGTCTATTCCTAGCATCATCATCATCATCATATTATAAATAGAGAGAAATAAATATGCATGAGCAGTAATAACAAGAATATTGGATGACATGTGAGATGCACATTACAAGCATACAAAAATAGAATCAATCATGGCATTGGATTCAATAAAGGTAAACAGTTTATTATTAGCCAATTAGTTTAGGTTCTATTCCCTCACCTGCTAGAACTGTTCAATCTTCTCCAAGCTTCTTAACTCACTCTTGAACCTCTTGAAAACTTAAGAAATTTGTAAGTTCTAAGTTAGGGTTCAAGTTCATCAAATTACAGTAGTCAATGGTCCAACCTGGAATCAAATAGACCTCCAGAAGTTGAGTGGTCGCAGGTATGACTGCACCTGTGGTCTCAGTTTCTGCGACCACAGGGTGTAGGGTCGATACGTGTGGTCGCATATCATGCGACCACACACACCACACCCTCCCTAGAAACTTCCCGAGGGCGTATGGTCGGACATATGTGCTTCGTATGGTCGATCAAACTGTGACCACACGAGTTTTTGGTCGACTTTTACTCTCAGTCACATCCTTTCATAACTTGATTCCATGGCTAATATTATGATCCTTCCTATGATTGTTCTATGGCTTAAAATTCACACTTTTGCATAGTCCTTCACCTTAATCCGTTCTTCATGGATCTCTTTAGAGTTTTATTCATGGTCTTAGGATTGAGATCTTACTTTGAATCAATCTCTCCTCCATAATCTATTCTAGGTGTTCAATTAATGTAGGGAATGATTCCATACCTTAAACTTACTAGAGAATCAGAGCTTTCTCTGTAATTCCTTCTCCTAGCCTTCCTTTTCAATTCTCCTTCTCTTCCTACTCCTCTCTTTCTCTCTCTTTCAGTTTGGGTTCTAAAAGAGTGAAAGAAATTAAGAGACATCCTTTATATAGAGGAAAATATCTATATAAAGTCTCACTTTGATTAGGAAAGAACCCTCCCTCAGATTAAGAAGGTTTCCTAACTTCAGAGTCGGTTATACCTTCGTGTGGTCGCATGTGGGGTCACAGAATTCGTCGACCACACTTCTTAAAACTGTGGCCACACATTTTAGATTTGAGTGGTTTCATTATTCTGAGGTGTGGTCGACCACACCTATTTAGGTATGTGACCACACGTCTCAATTAGATGATTTTTGGTTTGAATTACATACCTAGCCTTGTGGTTTCTTCACGCACTTGGTCTGCTTGGTCCGACCATGATAGGAAGACATAATATAAGGTGGTAAGACCGGGTTAATAAGGTACGGGTCTTACAACTCCCCCCTCTTATATTAATTTGGTCCTCAAAATTTACACATACCTTTCAAGTTGAAAAGGTGGGGATATTTCTTTCGCATAGTATTTTCTTCTTCCCATGTGATTTCTTCTACATCTTGGCCTCTCCAAGTAAGTTTAACATAGTAGATGTCATGGTTGCGTAGTCGTTGAACATTCTGGTTGGTAATTTCAATTGGTACTACTTCGAACATTAAATCTTCAGTTAGACCTGGTGGATCCGCTATTAGGACTTGTGTTGGATCTTGGACGTACTTCTTCAGTAACGAGATATGAAATACATCATACACACTTGACATGGATGGGGGTAGTGCTAACTGATACACCACTTTTCCACGTTTAGCTAGAATTTCATATGGCCCAACGTACCTCGGACTTAACTTTCCTTTCTGTCCGAACCATTTTAAGCCTTGCATTGGTGATACTTTCAGGAATACTCTATCACCCACGACGAACTCAAGGTCTCGGCATCGATTATCTGCATACTGTTTCTGAAGATTCTGAACTGTTCTAACTCTTTCCCTGATTATGTCGACTACTTTGTAAGTTTCTTCCACAAATTCAGGGCCTACAATTCTTCGCTCTCAGACTTCGTTCCAAAACAAAGGAGTTCGACACTTCATACCATACAGTGCTTCATAGGGTGACATATGTATAGTAGCCTGATAGCTGTTGTTATATGCGAACTCGATCAATGGTAACTTCTCATCCCATGATCCTTTGAAATCAATAACACAAGCTCGATGCATGTCTTCTAGAATCTGTATTGTACGCTCCGACTGTCTGTCAGTCTGAGGGTGAAATGCCATGCTAAACTTCAATGTAGTTCCCATAGCATTCTGTAATCCTTTCCAATACTTTGAGGTAAAGCGTGGGTCTCTGTCAGACACGATGCTTTCAGGTACTCCATGCAATCTGACAATGTTATCCACGTACAACTTAGCTAACTGTTCCAAAGTATATTGAGGTCGTATGGCAATGAAACGAGCTGTTTTGGTAAGTCGATCCATAATTACCCAAACTGTGTCTACTGATCTGGGAGTCAATAGTAATCTAGTGACGAAGTCCATAGTAATGCAGTCCCATTTCCAAGCTGGTTCTGGTAATGGCTGCAATAATCCTATAGGCTTTTGCCTTTCAGCCTTTACTCGCTGACAATTTAGGCATTGAGACACATATTTAGCGACATCCATTTTCATTCCTCTTCACCAATATAATTTCTTCAGATCATGATACATCTTTGTACTTCTTGGATGTACCGAATAGGAAATCGTGTGGGCTTCCTTTATTAGTCCATGTTTGATATCTAAGTCTTCACTTTCAGGAACATACACCCTTCCTTTGTATCTTAATGTCCTATTAGAATCCAAGATAAAGTCAGGAACAGTCCTTCCCTTATCAAGGTCTTCTTGTACTATTCTCAGATAGGGGTATGATTGAATAGCTGTCTTCACTTAGTCTATCAGATCAGGTACAATCTTCAATGTAGCAAACATGTTTGAAATCGATGGATAAACCCTAGGTTGGTGGAATCATCTAGTTTATCAATCACAAACTGCTCACTGTCGCAATTGAATACTCTTGCTGTGTCATACATTACAACATTTGAACTGACTTTTTCTTGAGATTTTGTTATAGTTTTCCTACTTAATGCATCCACAACCACATTAGCCTTTCCTGGATGATACTGTATGTCACAATCGCAATCCTTTAGCAACTCTAGCCATTTTCTCTGTTTCATGTTCAACTCCTTCTGATTGAAAAGATAAGTGAAACTTTTATGATCTCATTTAACCTGGAATTTCTCTCCGTACAAATAGTTTCTCCATATCTTGATAGCATGTATCACCGCTGCTAGTTCCAAGTCATGGGTTGGGTAATTCTTCTTATGTATCTTTAATTGTCTAAAAGCACACGCAATTACTTGTTCTCCTTACATAAGCACACATGCCAAACCTAATCTAAACGCATCGGTGTACAAGATAAACGGTTCTCTTGAAATCAGAAGAGTCAAGATGGGAGCTGATATTAATCTTGTCTTCAATGTTTGGAAATGCTCTTCACATTTGTCGGTCCATACAATTTTTTCTCCTTTCTTAGTCAAACTAGTGAGAGGTATGACGATTTTAGAATAGTCTTCCACGAATCGTCGATAATATCCAGCTAAACCTAAGAAACTTCCGATTTTGGCAACATTCTTAGGTGCTTCTCATTTTATAATGACTTTAATCTTGCTGGGATCCACTTTGATTCCTTCTGCGGATACCTCATGACCTAAGAATTGCACTTCTTTTAACTAGAACTCACATTTCTTGAATTTGGCATAAAATTTTTCTTTCCTTAGTCGTTGTAAAGCTGATATAAGATCTGATGCATAAGTTACCTCATCTTTGGAGTATATCAATATATCATCTATGAATACGATAGCTAATGTGTCAAACATGTCATGAAACACCCGATTCATAAGTTCCATAAAAGATGCAGGTGCGTTTGTTAATTCGAAGGACATCACTAGGAATTCATAATGTCTATATTGGGTCCCAAATGCTGTCTTTAGATTGTCACCATCCTTGATCTTCAACTGATGATACCTAGACCTAAGATCGATCTTGGAAAACACCTTTGCTCCTTGCAACTGATCAAATAAATCATCGATTCGAGGTAGGGAATATCGATTCTTGATCGTAAACTTATTTAGTCCCCGATAGTCTTTGTATAATCTGACGCTACCGTCTTTCTTCTTAACAAATAACATTGGTGCTCCCCAAGGGGATATGCTTGGTCGGATAAAACCCTTGTCCAGTAAATCCTATAATTGTACCTTCAGTTCCTTCAATTTAGTAGGAGCCATTCTATAGGGTGCCTTAATACTGGTGCGGCTCCGGGTATAAGGTTTATAACAAACTCTGTTGCTCGATCAGGTGGTAAACCAGGTAATTCATTAGAAAATACATCTAAAAATTCTCGTACCACTTCTATATCTTCCAGTCATGGTGCTTCCTTGGTGAGGTTAACCACCAACACCAGGTAACCAATTCTTCCTTTCTCGAGGCATCTCTTAGCCTTTAATGCAGAAAGAATGAGTTTCTGCTTACGGGGAAGTTTGGTTCCCACAAAACTGAACTCTGCTCCTTCCTTATCTTTAAATGATATATTCTTTTCAGCACAAAGCAGACTCACAGAATATTGGGATAACCAGTCCATCCATAGGATGATGTCAAAGTCTACCGTCTCAAGTTGCACCAGGTTGGCGTCCAAACTTCATCCATTTATGAGAACTAGACATGGTCCATAACCTTGGTCTAATTCTGCTTCTAATCCCATAGGTGATCATACCAGTAATTTACTGTCTAAATGTCTAAGGGGTAGACTTAGCTTCTTCCCAAATGACATAGATATAAAAGAATGAGTAGTCCCAGAGTCAAAGAGTACTCTGGCGGGTATGCCATTAATGGGTACGTTACCTGTTATATTAGTCTTAAATTAATCTATATGCTCATATAAGACGTTACAACAAAAGGTCGGGTCATACCTGTGACTACATCAGGTGATGCAGCCGTGTCTTCAGCAGTTACAGCATAAACCTTGCCCTGTTGTAGTTGCTTCTTCGGTTTAGGGCAGTCCCTCGAATAATGCCCTACTTGATCATAGTTGAAGCTTTTAACTCCAGCACTTGCTTGCCTTTGCTAAGGTTGGACTGTTGGTGTAATTTTGGCTGCAACATTGAAACCTTGAGTATGGAAGAGTTTAAATGTCCTGGAGTTCCCTCCATTATAAGTAGTTTCATTAGGCCTCTTAATGCCCCTATTCTGAGCAAAGTAGCTCTCCCTCTGAATTGATTATAGTACTCGAGCAATCTGTATAGCTTCATTACAGATCTTCTTTTTTAATCCCAATACATGCTCCTGTATACTTCCCCTAAGTCCCATGATGAACCTTTTGGTTTTGGTATCTTCTTCTTGCATGCTAGAGGGAGCAAAGAAGAACAGCTCTTCATAACACTACTGATAAGCATCTATAGTCATCTGTCCCTGATACAAACTCAGAAACTCCTTTTCTATCGTATCTTTGAAACTCCTGGAAAAATGCTTCTCCAAGAAGGCATCTTTGAAGGTAGTCCAACTCAATTGAGTGTGCTTTGTCAACAGATAACTCCGAGTAGATTTCCGCCAATGATGGACATCACCTTTCAGCATAAAGGTTGCGCATAATACCTTCTCTTCTTCATTGATAGTCATCATCATGTAGTTCCTTTCCATCTCGTCGATCCAGTGTGCTGGCCACAGAGGATCCGATGACTTACCAGTGAATTCCCTCGACTTCATCTTCAAAAAATGCTCGATCAGCCTAGAATGGTCCAACTGATACTGAGCATGTTCTATACATAGGCAGTTGGTACTGTCACACCCCAATTCTAAACCAACCAGAATGGTGTGATGAACCGTCAATAAACCAACGGTTCAACTAGGATCTTGAATAGGCTAAGCCCACCATGTTAAACCAAAACACATTCCACATTAATCACAAATAATAAAGTAAATAGCGAAAGTCTTACAGATAATGAACTAAGGGCTAGTCATGATAAATAATTAATATTTCATTTATCTCCAAGTAACCAAAACATAATTTAATACATATTACAAATATCCAAATACGAAAGTTAAACACTAAACGTATCCACAGTTGAAAAGCTAGTTTGACGAATCACAATAGTCCTCCACAGCTTGCTCATCATAGCCACCACCTGTTCATATGTTGGCGTGTTGACATAATCTTCGACCGTAATACCAGCAACATCAGAAACTAAAAAGAATTATGTGTTCGAGGGTCAGCTCTCCAACTTGAGCTCAGTGAGTAAACAAAACAATACAACAAACATATGTATTCATTAAAATCATATCTTTAGTCTGGTTCATAAGTTTACAATGTGCAATAGAAAGGTTTGGTGGCCGCCGCACCTCTATACACGGGTGTGTAAGCCCACCCAAGGGATCAAACACCATTGTCATCCACATCCATCCCACCATGGAATAGGGATAGAGCTAAAGTGCTTAGGACCGCACTGCATCACACTTTCCCTGATGCCCTACCCATACCAACACGTAAGTCCCTATTGGTGAGGGTTTGCAAACTAGGCTCGCAACTAACCAATCCTAATGTTAAACAGTGCATCCAAGGCCTCACCCCAACATCCCTCAATAAGTCCATAGAGATAGAGCTAAGGCCCCCCGGTAGAGTCAGAGACTACACGGTCTGAGATCACCTCCCCTGATGTCCTACAACATAATGGTTCTGCTAAGGTAATGGTGATATGACGATGTCAGTTGACAAGACTTGAGTAGAGATAGAGCTAAAGTGCTTAGGATCGCACCGCATCACACTTCCCCTGATGCCCCACTCGCATCAAGTACACTAACCACACACAAACATTCACATGCCTATTCCTAGCATCATCATCATCATCATGTTATAAATAAATGAAATTAAATATGCATGGACAGTAATAGCAGAAATATTGGATGACATGTTAAATGCACATTATACGTATACAAGAATAGAATCATTCATGGCATCGGACTCAATAAACAAAAATAGTTTATTATTAGCCAATTAGTTTAGATTTTGACCTTTGGTCGATAATAGATCCTCGTTCAAGCTTTGTAATTCACTCTTAGACCACTTGGAAACCTAACAAGTTGATAGATTTTAATTAGAATAAATTTCCATGTGTTTAGACTAACAGAAACTGAGGGGTCACAGGTGGGGTACCACCTAGGGTCTCAGTTTCTGCGACCACAGGGTGTGGGGTCGCAGGGTAGGGTCGGACATACTCCGACCCCATGTGCGACAACACCCTCCCTGGAAACTTCCCGAGGGCATGTGGTCGGACATGTGGGTCTTGTGGGGTCGGACATCATGCGACCCCACGTGCAACCACACGTGTTATGGTCGACCTTTCACTCTCAACTTCATTCCTTCATGTTTGGATCCTTTGGCTTATCATCATGGTCCTTCCTATGATCGTTTTATGGCTCAAAACTATAATTTTATACACCATCCATTGTCCACAATAATTTCTACCATGGATTCTCTTGGAATTTTCCCATAGATGGATGACTTGGGTTTCTCCTAGATCCTATCTTCTTCATGAACTATTCTAGGCTCTCAATTAATCATGGGAATTAGGTTCATACCTTATGCTTGCTGAAGATTTAGAGTTTTCTCTGAATTTTCGTCCTCCTTAGTCTTCTTCTTAGATTTTTCTTCTCTTCCTTCTCTTCTTTTTCTCTCACTTTCAATTAGGGTTCTAAAGGAGTGAAAGAGGCTAAGGGATGTCCTATTTATAAAGAAAAACCGTCCATAATATGCCCTAATGAGTTTAGGAAAGACCCCCTTCGGATTAGGAAGGCTTCCTAATTTTGGTTCTGTCTGGGTTCCGTGGGGTAGGAGGTAGGGTCACAGAATTCGCGACCCTACCTTTTTAAAATGTCCGACCCCACGGCCTAATTTCGTGGGGTAGGACTCTTTTGAGGTGGGGTCGGTCACACCTGTTTAGGCTTGCGACCACACACTTATATTTGACTATTTTTGAGTTACATTTCTTATCTGGTCTTGTGGTTTCTTCACGCACTTGGTCCACTTGGCTCGACCATGATAGGTAGACCTGGTAGAAGGTGGTAAGACCGATTAGATAGATACGGGTCTTACAACTCCCCCCTCTTATTAGAAATTTCGTCCTCAAAATTTACATATACCTTCCGAGTCAAAAAGGTGAGGATATTGCTTTCGCATAGCATTCTCTTCTTCCCATGTGATCTCTTCTATATCTCGGCTTCTCCAAGTAACCTTAATATAATAAATGTCACGGTTCCGTAGAAGTTGAACGTTTTGGCTGGTGATTTCAGTTGGTGCTACTTCGAATGTCAAATCATCAGTTAGATCTGGTGGATCCGCTGTTAAAATGTGTGTTGGATCTCTGACGTATTTCTTCAATAATGAGACATGAAATATATCATGCACACTTGACATAGATGGTGGTAGTGCCAACTGATACGCCATTTTTCCACGTTTAGCTAGAATCTCATATGGCCCGACATATCTCGAACATAGCTTCCCTTTCTGTCCGAATCGTTTTAAACCTCACATAGGTGATACTTTCAAGAATACCTTATCACCTACAACAAATTCAAGGTCTCGACGTCGAGTATCTGCATACTGTTTCTGATGATTTTGAGCCGTTCTAACTCTTTCCTTAATAATGTCAATTACACGACAAGTCTCTTCAATAAATTCTAATCCAACAATACTCCGTTCACCAACTTCATTCCAAAACAAAGGAGTTCGACACTTCCTACCATACAGTGCTTCATAGGGTGACATCTGTATAGTAGCCTGATAGCTGTTGTTATAGGCGAACTCGATCAATGGTAGTTTCTCATCCCATGGTCCCTTGAAATCAATAACACAGGCTCGGAGCATGTCTTCTAAAATCTGAATGGTACGCTCTGACTGTCCGTCTGTTTGAGGATGAAATGCAGTACTGAATTTCAACATGGTACCCATAGCCTTCTGTAATCCTTCTCAAAACTTTGAGGTAAAGCGTGGGTCTCTATAGGACACAATGCTTTCAGGTACACCATGTAATCTGACAATGTTATCCACATATAACTTGGCTAACCTCTCTAGGATATACTGAGGTCGTATAGCTATGAAGCGAGCTGTTTTAGTCAGACGATCTACAATCTCTCAGACCGCGTCAACTACTCGGGGAGTCAATAGTAACCCGGTGACGAAGTCCATAGTGATGCAGTCCCATTTCCATGCTGGTTCTGGCAGTGGCTGCAACAATCCTGCTGGTCTTTACCGTTCAGCCTTCACCCTCTGACAATTTAGGCATTGAAACACGAATTTAGCTACATCTACTTTCATTCTTCTCCACCAATATAATTTCTTCAAATCATGATACATCTTTGTACTTCCAGGATGTACCGATTAAGCGGTGGTGTGAGCTTCCTTCATTAGTCTGTGTCTAATGTCCAAGTTTTCCGTTTCAGGAACACATACTCTTCCTTTATAATTCAATACATTTTCATTGTCCAAGGTGAACTCAGGAATAGTCCTATCTTTTTTGATGTTTTTTTGTACGGTTCTCAGATAAGGGTCTGATTTAAGAGTGGCTTTCACTTCATCAATTATATCAGGTACAATCTTCAATGTTGCGAACATATTTGAAAACCAATGAATAAACCCTTGGTTGGTTGATCTGCCAGGAGCATCTATCACGAACTGCTCGTTACCATGATTGAATACTTTTCCTGTAACACACATTGCTGCAGTCATGTTAACCTCTCCTTGGGATTTTATCATTGTTTTTCTGCTTAGCGCATCAGCAACTACATTAGCCTTTCCTGGATGATACTGGATATCGCAATCGTAATCCTTTAATAGTTTCAGTCATCTTCTTTGTCTCATGTTCAACTCCTTCTGATTAAAAAGGCAAGTGAGACTCTTATGATCTGATTTAATCTGAAATTTCTCTCCATACAAATAATGTCTCCATATCTTGACAACATGTACTACTGCCGGTAATTCTAAGTTATGAGTGGGATAGTTCTTCTCATGTGTTTTCAGTTGTCTTGAGGCATACGCAACTACTTGTTCCCCTTGCATAAGTAACATCCTAAACCCAATCTAGACGCATCAGTGTACAAGGTAAATGATTGTCCTTGAATAAGAATAGTCAAGATCTGAGCAGATATCAATCTAGCCTTCAATGTTTGGAAACATTTCTCACATTTGTCGGTCCAAACAAATTTTTCTCCTTTCTTAGTCAAACTGGTGAGATGCACGGCAATTCTAGAATAATTTTCTACGAATCGTTGATAATACCTAGTTAGACCTAGGAAACTTCTAATTTTCGCAACACTCTTAGGTGCTTCCCACTTCACAATGGCTTCAATCTTGTTAGGATCTACTTTAATTCCCTCAGCGGATATACATGGCTTAAGAAAGCGACCTCATTTAGCCAAAACTCACACTTTGTAAATTTGGCATAAAGCTTCTCTTTTCTTACTCGCTGCAGAACGGCTCTTAGATTCATGACATGCATTTCCTTGTCCTTGGAGTAGACCAATATATCATCAATAAACACATGACTGACGCATCCAACATATCATGGAATACCCAATTCATGAGTTCCATAAAAGTTGCGGGTGCGTTAGTTAATCCAAAATACATGACTAAAAATTCATAATATCCGTATCTTGTTCTGAATGCTGTCTTTGGAATATCACCTTCCTTAATCTTCAACTGATGGTATCCTGACCAAAGATCAATCTTGGAGAACACCTTGGCACCTTGTAACTGATCGAACAAGTCATCGATTCGAGGCAACGGGTACTGATTCTTGATTGTAAGCTTATTCAATTCCCAGTAGTCTATACACAGTCGAACGCTACCGTCCTTCTTCTTTACAAACAATATTGGCGCTCCCCATGGTGATATGCTAGGTCTGATATAACCCTTGTCCAGTAATTCCTGTAACTGTACCTTTAATTCCTTTAGTTTAGTAGGAGCCATTCGATAGAGTGCTTTAGATACTGGCGTGGCTCCGGGTATCAGATCTATAACGAACTCTGTCGCTCGGTCGAGTGGTAGTCCTGGTAGTTCCTCAGGAAATACATCTAGAAAGTCATGCACAACATCAATATCTTCCATCTGGTGCTTCTTTGGTAACGTATACCACAGATACCATATATCCAACTCCTTTCTCTTCAAAGCATCTCTTCGCCATTAGCATAGAGAGGATCAGCTTTCACTTCTTAGGCAACATGCTTTCAATAAAACTAAATTATATGCCGTCTTTATTCTTGGATGATAACCTCTTCTATGCACATAATCACTTGTAGAGTGTTGAGACAATCAGTCTATTCCCAAGATGACGTCAAAGTCTGCCATCTCAAGTCGAATTAGGTTGCATCCAAATCCTGTCCATCCATATGATTTGAACATTGCTCATAACACTCATATAATGCAACATTTAGTCCAAAAGGTCTTGAACTAGGGAAATCTGGTATTAAGGTCTTAAGAGCTTGTCTAGTTCCTTCATCTCTTATGATTTTTCAAAGACTATCGTCAAAATCTCATATCTTGAAAAACTCATTAGCTTATATTTCCTTTATCATTGCTGTTCTACCCTGATATCTCTTTCATATACCTCAAAAAATATCTTGTGATTGTTACTTTATATCCCATGTCCATCTCTAAGCATTGGGGTATATGCTTATAATTTCATTACTTCTGCCAAATTCTCTTGGTCTTTTCTTAATCATCTCAATCGACATTGGGCATAACTCAGTATTACTTGTACTAATATGAATACTATCAATGCTGTGATTTTTGACTTTATCCTTGTATCCACTCTTAAATTTGCCTTTAGGAATCTTTTGTCTTGTCAAAATTCATACCGATATAGCCATCTTTAACTTTACTTGAGTGCTATCTATTTCTTACTCTTGATAGTTCTCATTTTTTGCTCATGACTCATATCCATCCATTTAGAAATCTCAAAATAGATTCTCCATTACTTCATCGGAGGTCTCTTGGCTATAGAATCTAATATAAATTTAATCATCTTCCTTCCCATAATTCTTTATTAACCAAACATCTTATCAATGGATGTCGAAAAATGTAAGAATCAAAATATTTATCCAAAAGCGATTCACTTCCTTCTTTCAAATTCAGTATGATGAAGGACACTTGTTTTATCTAGTGAATCTAGGTTTAAGGATCAAGAGTAAATCTATGGTAATTCAACCGGCATCAAAAGGTTGTTAAGTTGTACGGTGGTCCAAATACATGAAAATAGAGGTTTTACAGTTCTTAACCTCATGGTTTGTAGGTTCTATCGAGTATATAATGCCATTGGTCGAGGCACTACAGGAGTAAATCTGGAGGAAGTTTTGGTACATCAATAAATCAGGTATAAATCGAAAGATGTACACTCAACATGATTAAACATTTAACTGTTTATTCAGTTCATATCTCTGTTCATATTGTCAATCATGAGAGTGGCTCAAATTGGTATAATCAGGACTAATACTAAAGAACAATATCTATAACTCCAATTGACAGGTTGAATCAAGAGGGTATCCTGTCAAGGTACGCGAATTAGAATTAGGTATGTGCATCCTCTATAATCATAAGAGTAAGTCAATAATGTATTACATCCTATATAACCTATCTAGTTATATGGCCATAATAGATTTGATCATTTGTTGAAAACGTTTAAGGCTTCATCTTCAAAAAACATTCTTCAATCCTTGTCGGATCATTTTGTCATGATGCAGCTATCCCATACATCGATGGCTGATAAGGGTAACCACATTGATACACTGTTTGTTGTGCACCAAGCTTCTGCACTGGGGTGTACATTATTGGGACTTGCTATATGGTAGGCATTATGTTATAACTAACAGGTGCTGGAGGTACAGTGTTGCTACCAATGGTATCGTACTTGATTTGACCCGGAGGTGTTGATGTAGCATTGGCAACTTGGGTAGTGATTCACATAGCAACTTCCATAGTCGATCTCATCTGTTGTTGTTCTTGTATTTTGGCCAAGTTTATTACAACCATAGCCAAGGCACTGGGTAGTCCAGGTAGATTGACTGGAGTGGCCTGGTTGTTCACATTCTTTGATTTGTTTCAATCTGATTATCATTATCTAGCATCTACTCAGATGAGTTTTCATTACCCATTCTCGACCCAAATAGTGGTGGGGTCAAGTTGCAACCTCTTCTCAATGCTTAACGGGCAATGGATCAGTGTGTGGTGGATCTCACTTTGAGTCTCACGTCACCCAGGAGTATGGCTCTATCTTATTATAGTTAAATGTATGACCATTATTCTCCTATCTCTGTTGGATTTAGTCCAAGATCTTTCCCTTTACCTCTACAGGGATTTAGGCGTTACTAGCCATTTTTCTTTTACTTCTTCCATACATCGAGTTTCACATCTTGTGAGTACCAACTCAATATTCTAATTTTCTACTTTATAGATGCTCCCTTCTTGTTACTGTACTATATCCTTTGTATACTTAGGCAACTGCCCGACTTATAGATAGTACCCTATATTATTTATTTATTAGGATAAATTTTGAATTTTCTCTTTCTATTTGTGTATAGATATGGTTCCACCTTTTATATATACATTATTGTCTTGTTTAAGTTCTGTCTCAACCAACACAGGTACTTATGGTGTGTTTGTATTAAAGCTTTTAATTTATCCTAATTCAGTTCATGGACTCTAGTAGAAGTATTCAAGTTTCATGGGCAAGGCCTGGGAGCTCTGATACCAAGTTGTCACACCCCAATTCTGAACCAACCAGAATGGTATGAAGAACCGTCAATAAATCAATGGTTCAACCAGGATCTCGAATAGGCTATGCCCACCATGTTAAACCAAAACATATTCCACATTAATCATAAATAATAAAGTAAATAGTGAAAGTCTTAAAGATAATGAACTGAGGTCTAGTCATGATAAATAATTAATATTCCATTTATCTTCAAGTAACCAAAACATAATTTAATACATATTACAAATTTCCAAATACGAAAGTTAAACACTAAACGTATCCACAGTTGAAAAGCTAGTTTGACGAATCACAATAGTCCTCCACAGCTTGCTCATCATAGCCACCACCTGTTCATATGTTGGCGTAAGAACATAATCTTCAACCGTAATATCTGCAACATCAAAAACTAAAAAGAATTACGCGCGAGGGTCAGCTCTCCAACTTGAGCTCAGTGAGTAAACAAAACAATGCAACAAACATATGCATGCATTCAATTCATATCTTTGGTCTGGTTCATAAGTTTGCAATGTGCAATAGAAAGGTTTGGTGGCCATCGCACCTCTATACACGGGTGTGTAAGTCCACCCAATGGATTAAACACCATTGTCGTCCACATCCACCCCACCACGGAATAGGGATAGAGCTAAAGTGTAAGACCCGCACGCCACGAACCCGGTCTAACCTTACATTCTTGTGTCATGACCAGTCTACCTATCATGGTCAAGCTAAGTGGACCAAGTGCGTAAAGAAACCACAAGACCAGGTATGAAATATAATTCAAAAATAGTCAAATATGAGTGTGTGGTTGCATGCCTAAACATGTGTGACCGACCCCACCTCAAAAGAGTCCAACCCATGACTTTTGGTCGTGGGGTCGCACATTTTAAAAAATGTAGGGTTATGGATTTTGCGACCCTACCTGCGACCCTACACCTTGGGGTCGCATGTTTTAAAAACGTAGGGTCACGGATTTTGCAACCCTACTTGCGACCCTACGAAAACAGCCAGAAACCGAATTTAGGAAACCTTCCTAATCCGAAGGGGGTTCTTTCCTAAACTCTTTGGGGCTTATTATGGAGGGTTTTCCTCTATAAATAGGATGCCCCTTAGCCTCTTTCACTCCTTTAGAACTCTAATTGAAAGTGAGAGAAAGAGAAGAGAAGGAAGAGAAGGAAACTCGAAGAAGAAGACCAAGGAAGAGGAAAGCTCAGAGAAAACTCTGAATCTTAGCAAGCCTAAGGTATGAACCTATTTCCTATGTTAATTTGAGAACCTAGAATAGTTTATGAAGAAGATAGGAATAGGAGAAACCCAAATTATCCATCCATGAACAAATTCCAAGAGAATCCATGGAGGAAGTCATTGTGGACAATGGAAGGTGAATAAAATTATGGTTTTGAGCCATAAAACAATCATAGGAAGGACTATGAACATAAGCCAAAGGATTCAAACATAAAGGAATGGACCTAAGAGTGAAAGGTTGACCCTGACACGTGTGGTCGCACGTAGGGTCGCATGATATTCGACCCTAAGAGACCCACATGTTCAACCACATGCCCTCGAGAAGTTTCAGGGAGGATGTGGTCGCACGTAGGGTCGCAGTACGTTCGACCTTACTTGCGACCCTACATCCTGGGGTCACAGAAACTGAGACCCCAGGTGTGACCCTACCTGCGACCCTACACCCTGGGGTCATAGAAACTGAGACCCCAGGTGCTACCCCACCTATGACCCCTCAGCTTCTGTTAGTCTAAACACATGGGAATTAATTCTAACTAAAATCTACCAACTTGTTAGGTTTTCAAGTGATTTAAAAATGATTCATAAAGTTTGAACGAGGATCTACTAGCAATCAAAGGTGAGGGAACAAAACCTAAATTAATTGGCTAATAATAAACTATTTTTATTTATTGAGTTCAATGCCATGAATGATTCTATGCTTGTATGCGTGTATTATGCATTTCACATGTCATCCAATATTTCTGTTATTACTGTTCATGCATATTTAATTCAGTTGATTTATAACATGATGATGATGATGATGCTAGGAATAGGCATGTGAATGTATGTCTGTGGTTAGTGTGCTTGTTGCGAGTGGAGCATCAGGGGGAGGACGTGACATTCTGGTTCATCTTGGTCACCAGTGTCACACCCCAATTCTGATCCAACCAGAACGGTGTGAGTGAACC